>CM062809.1:40754399-41014082 GCA_031772625.1 Pinus tabuliformis
TAGGAATAGAGACAATTCGGGAAAATTCCTACCCAACACCCCCACCACATCACTAAGTCACCCTTCTCTCTTCTTTGGTGGCAGTGATCCAGAAGAACCCATAGGTGAACCTCCAGAGGTATACAAGGATCCTATAACAAAAGAAGAGCAAGAAACCATTCCTCCTGAGCCCATGGCCGAAAACAAAAATGTTAGAGGAAATGGGGAAAGAATAGAAGGTGCCTTTCCTATCTGAGAGACCAATGGGGACACAAAGATGAAAAACATAAGTCCCTTAGCCTTACCTCACTTCCATGGATTGACTACCAAAGACCCTGATACCTTCTTGTTTCAGTTTCTTGTTCTCTGTCGAACCTATGACTATGCAGAAGATGATCAGAAGTTGAAAATCTTTCCCTCTACCCTCAAGGATGCAGCATTACACTGGTTCATGGGGCTACCTAGAAATAGTATCACAACTTGGGCTCAGATGCAGCAAGCCTTTAACAACAAATATTGGGACTACTATAGGTTGAAGGACACCAAGGAAGAAATCTTCCAAATGACCATAGGAATTGATGAATCTTTAGAAGACTATGAAGAGAGGTTTCAACTCAGTCATAAAATGGCCAGGTGCACACTTGACCCCGAATATCTGAAGTTGGTTCTACTTAGAGGAGTCCCTGAAGACCTTCTAGATACCCTCCATTTGCTGGCTGGGGGAGACATCTACCAACTACCTTATGATGACATAAAGACTGTGTTTAGAAACCATTCTAGGGTAGCCAGAAAGAGAGGTAGGGGAAGTCAACCTTTAGCCAATACCCCCTTATCCAGTTCATCGCTTAAAAACAAACATACAAATCAGATGGAAGATTTCAAGAGAGAGATGAGGCAGACTCTTGCCATGCAAGTGGATACCTTGTGGATACAAAGGAAGCAAGAGGAAGCCGAGAGGGCTTTTGCCATATTTCATCCTAGGTGCACTAGAAAGCATCCTAGGAATGAATGTCCATTGCACTTTGTAGAAGTGTGTTGTCTATGAAGAATACCATCCTACAAATCAGTGCCCTTTCTTACCTGGATTCAAAGCTATGTACCAAGGGGCTGAAGGAGCCACTGAACCACTCTATTTCATGAACCAAAGGAGGCCACATGGACCCAGACCTTACCAGCAGGGAATCCAAGGGACATCCTAGACTCATTACAATCCTAATCATTAATCAAGCTACTTCCATGCCTTCTTGGGCCCCCCTGCTCATCCTTTCTGGTCCACACCCCCTCCTTGGTCGTATCGATCTCAATATCATACTCAACTAGCTACTCATTCGTTCCACTCTTATGCTCAGCCACAACCTCAATGGAATGCACCTCATCAGGGGTGGAGGCCCCAATACAACTCTCCTCCCACTATTTGCCTCCACCATCTACTCAACCACAACCATTACCTCCTGCTCATTCAAGACAACCCTAAATACCTGCTCAACTGAACCCGAACCCCAATAACAAACAGGCCCAACAGGTATATACTAGAGAAATGACATGCCCTACCTATGCTGTGGAGATTCAGGAGATTAACCTATGATCTGGGAAGGTTCTCCCAGATAGCCAACCTCCTCTTAAGGAGGATGAGGAATAAAAACAAGAAAGTGAACCAAAAACCATTCCACCCTTTCCTGAGAGACTAACTGAAACCACACAACTGACCCCAGAAGAAACTGAACTTCTAGGAGAACTAAAACAGTTATGTGCAAAAATACCACTTCTCCAAGCCATAAAAGATGTACCAATCTACAAAAAGTTGATCAAAGAGAAGTGCTTCAAGCACCCAGGCAGGCGCAAGAGAGATGAACCAACTATCAATGTCATAGGACAACTGTCTGACCTGATGTTGGGGCAGGTAATCTATCCAAAATATTTGGACCCTGGTAGTCCTGTAGTCGATGTCCACATCAATGGCACCATAATCACCCATACCTTGATTGATCTAGGCGCTACCATTAATGTGATGACTAGGGACACTATGCTCAAATTCAACCTTCAGGGTTCCCTAAGAAAGACCTCAACAATACTGCAGTTGGTAGATTGCTCCACCATGACCCCTGAGGGGATTGTGGAAGATGTAATGGTCTCTATTAACTCCTGGGAGTACCTTACTGACTTCGTGGTTCTTCAGCCAAAGGCAAAGCTCACTGGGTATCCTCTCATCCTAGGAAGACCTTGGTTAGCTACTGCAGATGCTTACATCATTTGTCGAGTTGGGAGCATGACCATCAAGAATGGGAATATGTCCAAACAGCTAGTCTTGTATCCTCCTGCCCAAGCTCTACTAGAACATGACTTACCTCTCTGGTTGGAAGAGGAATATGAGGATGAAGTCTACTCCGCACCATTGTGCATAATGGGAGCTACCAGGGGGGGTCCTCAAACCGAGGATGATATTATTGAGAACTTGATTCAAAATCCACCCCCCATTGTGTTGCCATTAGAAGAATTGGTGCAAGAAACCCAAGCCAATGCTTTAGTTGATCTCTGTATTGCTGATCCTACCTCTCTCTGAGTTAAGAATGTGGAATTTGGCCTAGAAAAAACCTTGAAGATCAATTCTTCTCTATCCACCTCTTAGGAGAAAGAACTGTGTAGCTTATTAAACAACCACTTGGATGCTTTTGCTTGGAGCTATAAGGAGATGAAGGGCGTCCACCCTTTAGTTTGTACTCATCACATTTACATTAAAGAAGATTGTAAACCAGTCAGGCAGCCTCAAAGGAGGATGAATCCAGCCCTTAAGGAAATTGTCAAAGAAGAACTGCAAAAGTTGCTAGATGCAGGATTCATCTACCCCCTCTCTGACAGCGAATGGGTTTCTCCTTTGGTGCTAGTGCCAAAGAAAAATGGGAAGTGGAGGATTTGTGTAGATTATTGGGAACTAAACAAGGCCACCAAGAAGGACCATTTCCCTTTGCCTTTTATAGATCAAGTGTTAGATGGCTTGGCAGGGAAGAAGTTATTTTCCTTCCTAGATGGGTTTAGCAGGTACAACTAGATCCAAATCAGCCCGGAAGACCAAGATAAGACCACTTTCACTTGTCCATGGGGTACCTTTGCCTACCGGGTCCTTTCCTTTGGGTTGTGAAATGCTCCTGCCACTTTCTAGAGAGTAGTACTGAGCATATTTGCTGAGGTGGGTTCATGATTCAATGGAAATCTATATGGATGACTTTACCCCTTATGGTTCTAACTTCCAGGAAGATTTGACTAACCTAAGGAAAGTCTTAGCCAAGTGTATTGATATGAACCTATCCTTTAGTCCTGATAAATGTGAATTCTTGATGACTGAAGGGACTGTGCTAGGTCATACAATTTCTCAGCAAGGATTGCAGGTGGATCCCAACAAGATTGCTATCATCCAAAGGGTCCCACCTCCTAAAAAGGTAAGAGATGTTCGGAGTTTTCTAGGCTTTGCAAGGTATTATAGAATATTCATTAAGGATTTTAGTAAGCTAGCCTCTCCATTGTTTGGTCTTTTGGAAAAAGATGTTGAATTCATATGGACTGACAACTGTCAAGATGCTTTAGATGCCTTGAAAGGTAAGCTGGTAACTACTCCAATTTTGAGAGGTCGAAACTGGGTCCTACCTTTCCACATTCACATAGATGCCTCAAACAAAGTTATAGGAGCAAGCTTAGGGCAAATTGAGGAGAAGCTTCTGTATTCCATATATTTTGTCAGTAAAAACCTGTCCAAGGTAGAATTAAACTACACTGTAACTGAAAAAGAGCTTCTAGCTGTAGTCCATTCCCTAAACAAGTTTAGACACTACATCACTCGCAATCAAACATTCGTACACATTGATCATGTTGCAATTAGGTATTTGATGAGTAAACCTGATGTAAATTCTTATATCATTAGATGGTTACTTTTATTGTAGCAATTTGATTTGACCATTGTTAATAAGCCAGGTAAGGAAAATGTTGTTGCTAATTTTCTGTCTAGACTAGATCTACTTGTAGGTGAAGAAGGAATGGTGGATGATCAAATGCAAAATAAACACCTATTTTCTATTTTAGTACTCTCTCCATGGTTTGTTGATATAGCAAATTATTTGGTTTCAGCATAGTTTCTGCCACACCTATCCTCCAAACAGAAAAGCAAGATCGTGAGAAAAAGTTCCCCATTCACTTGGATTCCAGGCAATCTCTTTAAGCTTGGCCCAGATCAGATTTTGAGGCGATGTGTCAAGGAGGAGGAAGCTTTTGACATCCTCCTAACATATCATGATGGGCCCTATGGTGCCACTTTGCAGCAAAGAGAACTACCTTCAAAATTTTGCAGGCAAGTTACTATTGGCCCACTCTTCCTCAACATGTCAGGAGATACATCATCCAATGTGACCAATGTCAAAGGATGGGGAAACCTACTCCAAGGGATGAGATGCCCCTGCAACCTCAAGTGACTTTTGAGCCATTTGAGAAGTGGGGCATGGACTTTGTGGGTCCTATCAACCCTCCTTCAAAACAGAAATCTTACATCATTGTGTGCACAGATTACCTGACAAAATGGGTAGAAACAAAGGAAATCAAGTCAGCAACATAAGAAAAAGTAGCTGAGTTTTTGAGGGAAAATATCTTCTATAAGTTTGGCTATCCAAGAGAATTAGTCACAGATCAAGGAAGTTAGTTTATCTCCATTCTGATTGAAGACCTACTCACACATCACAAGATTAAGCACAAAACTTCCACCCCTTATCATCCAAAAGCAAATGGATAGGTGGAAGTCACCAACAGAGCTTTGGAAGGGATTTTGACTAAGGTAGTGAGCAGCAGCAGGAAAGATTGGGCAGATCGATTGATTGAGGCCACTTAGGCCTCTAACACTACTTGGAAAACAACCATAGGTTTCACACCCTATGAGCTAGTCTATGGGAATAAGGCTTTTCTGTCCATAGAATTTGAATATAACACATTAAGGATGGCAACTCAGCTGGACCTAGATCTCAGCCATGCACAAAAGGAAAGATTGCTTCAGCTAAATGGATTGGATGAACAAAGAATGCATGCCCTTCTCCACTCAGAGGTAGTCCAACTTCAAAGAAAAATATGGCACGATAGACACCTCAAAGAGAAACAATTCTAGCAAGGAGATTGGGCACTATTGTATGATTCGAGATACAAATATTTCAAGGTCAAACTGAGGACAAGATCGTTGGGACCATATACAGTAGAAAAATGCAATGTTAATGGTCCAGTCCTTATCCAGACCATTGATGAAGAAGCCATCCCCATGCTCGTCAATGGGCATAGATTGAAGATCTACAGGAAGCCCCTTTCGAAGCAAGATTTCTTTGAGAATATGGGTAACTCAGTGTTGGTAGTGGTGCAGGTCCTTGTCTCCACTCCACCCACACCCTAAGAAAACAACAAACAAACAAACAAACAAAAAAGGAGAAAAAAACAGAAGAAAAAAAACAGAGAAAAAAGAAAAAAAAAAAGAAAAAGGAATAAAAGATCCCTGGGTGAAAACCTCTTGGAGGCACCCCAACTGTCTCAATAAAAAATAAAAAATAAAAAATAAAAAGAGAGAAAAAAAAAAAAAAAAAAAAAAAAAGAAAAAAGAAAAAAAAAAGAAAAAAAAAAAAAACCTAACTTCTTTTGGATGAATTGCAGGTTGTAGGAGGGTCACACAATAAAAAGACATGGCTGGGCTACATAAACCATTCATATTCCATCCCTCCATCGTCGTTATCCTTTTTCAAGCCCTGGTCTCATTTGTTCTGAAAATTTCACATCCTACAGGAAACTTTGTGTATTCTACAGGAGGATCTTGTAGAAACTACAGAAAGGCCAAAATCAATTGTAGAGAAGGACCCGAGGGTTGGAAATTTGTCTAAAAGGCCTGTGAGCCTCCTTGCCACCATCCATCTACCTAACTCTCCATTTCATCCATACACACTGCATTTCCTCTTGTTTTTTTCCCCTGCACAGCCAAATACAGAAATTTTGTTTCTTTCATTCTGTAAGCACAAAAAAATGATGACAAATCAAGCAACATCGTTCTTAATTATTCCTACCTGATACCTTCCAACTGTTATTTCTTTTCATTCGAGACCTTCTTCAACAATTTTTTTTAGCCCTGCTCAAGCATCAGCCTAAATTTCAAAAGGAGAAGCAGCTACAAGAAATCCTGCAGGATTCTTGTAGCAGCTGATCCCTTTGAAAAACATAGTCTAGAGACAGGGTCAACAGCTAGGATGCATGAAACATACAAGGAGCAGAGCCTAAGTGAACCATCATCAACATAAACCAAAGGCCAAGCATGCAAAGAACCGGCAACAATAGCAACGAGGAAATGAAGTGCCAAAGTCCAAAGCATGCATAGCACAGTAGCGACTAAGCAGGTAAGTGGCTAATCCTATTCCTCGATTGCATGAATATTCTTTCAAAATTGCATGAACTATGGGAATGGTCACGATTAAATGGAGTCGGTGGCTAGCTAACTAGCCACCCTCATTCAGTTCACACACCCTTGTGGAATTAAAATGAGCCTCATCCAATTCAAACTATCGATCAGATACGCAGTCAGCACGTGTGGCATGTCAACTTGGGAAGAAAACATTCGGAACTGGTAGTGGTGGCGGCGTATAATGGGAGTAAGAGAAGTGATGGTGGTTAGGTGACATGAAGAACAATAATGACAATGGCATATGACCAATGGTTAGGATGGGGATAATGTACCCATCCGTCCACCTCACCTCCTCACTGTAGATTACACCATCAGTTAAGTACAGTGTGGTCTAAGCCTCCACCACCCTTTTGTTTCATTTCCATTTACGAAGCTTTCAACTGTAGTATGCACCTACCACCTTTAGAACAACAAACCAGTTGTTTTCTACCATTTTTTACTAGTTTTTCAAAACCCTCCCACCTATCAGGCTCTACAGGAGCACTACTGCATTCTACAAGAGCAGGAACACCGTCTATAGAAAAATTTCTACAGGAAGGGCAGAGAATAGCTCTGCAGAAGGAAAATCCAAGATTTTTGTCAAAATTCGAGCTTGAAAAGTGGTAGGCTCGAGAAACTGCTCTGCATATGATATATTTACATAGGCTGGAGGATTAAAAACACAGTATTGGGTTCAAAGAAAGGAAAGTGAAGCTTAAAAGTCTGCCTGTATTTTTTCTGAGTTCTACATAGTCTCTCCATATTCTTCTCTGCATCCAGAATCTATCTTTTTCTTCCTCACATTCTCCTGTGAAAAAAGGGATGCAACCATAGAAACCAACCTATAAAAAACAACCAAATTTGCAAGACTGTCCACTCTCTCAAGAAAAAAACATTGTGTTATATATTCTCTGTTCTATCAAGGTATTGATTTTTCCCAAAAACTGAGAAGCAAATTTCAGGTTGGAAACAGTTTGAAGAAAGGGAAAATTGAAAATTGTTGTTGTGAAGAGAAAGCACATGGGAAAATTTCCTCTCTGGTTTTAGAAAAATATAAAACTCAGCTATCCCTTTGTTTTCAGTTTCTCCTTCTTCCTCACTTGAGTATTTATAGAAACCACTAAACACCATGTCAGGAGGTTTCATGAGAAAAGAACCTTTGAACTCCAACAAATTGCATGAGCACCTTGAGGTGGTGGCCCTCTTCACCAGGGAAAATTGGATGCCTTTCTTTGAGAGAATTCATGGGTATGATGAGGAGGTGATTGAAGAATTCTTGATGTCCTTAAGACCCCATTCGAAAACACATGCTACAGTAAGTTTCAAGGGTTTGACCCTAGAGCTTACACCTAATTTTATCAGCAGCATCATAGGTATTCCGCTTGAGCTCCCTTGGATCAAGGAGGAAAAAACATCGGGACAAGTTGTTAAGAAGACATTTTTTCAGCCTGAGGAGCATCCGGTAGAGGATAAAAATGGGGTCAGAAGGACAAGCTTACCTCCTCCATGGAGTGAAGTCAACTACAATATAATGAAATATGTCACTTGTGAAGGGAGGTTTAACATAATTTATGGTTATCACTTCAGTTTATTGCATGAATTGATATATGGGATGGACCTACTTGCAGCTAGAAAACTCAGTCTCCCATATTTCCTCATCCAGTCTTTGATAGAATGTTGCACCAAGATAAATGCAGGGGTCCCAGACCAGCTTGCCCACCATGGGCTCATCAAACTATTGGTAGAATATGCCTTACACACATACACCATCCCCATAGCTTGGAAATTTTTTAGGAATATGTCCAGAGAAGATGACATCAAAACTTTGACTGAGGACATTAAACCATCTAGCAGTGAAGAGGAGGAGTAGACAGAGGAACTTGAGAAGAAACGTAACTAGCATTTGCACCTTATGTTGCAAAGGAAACGCCGTAAGGCATAGAGTGGGGAAGAACAGCATAAAGTGGGCAAGAACAGAGACATGTATAGAGTGGGGAAGAATAGCATAGAGTGGGGAAAAATAGGGACATGTGAATGGACATTGTTGAAAGCAAGGGTGGATGATAATGAGTTACAATTGCAATAGCTAGTTATGTGTATTCTGAAAATGAATATTTTGTAAATAATAATAGGTTGTGGAAGAATTTATAAAAAGTATGGCATCAACTACACAATTGATGTCTACATAAATAGAAGGCTAGAAAACAAGAATTTTAATTTATAAGATACAATTTACATGGTTGATCAACATGTAGAAACCCCTTGTGTCATCGCTCTGTCCAAGAGGGGAATAATAATATGACAGTGGAATCACTATTGTGAATATGCAGAGACATAATACGATGGCATGCTTATAGATCGTTGTTGGCTGAATGACTTGCAATTGGCTTTCAAGCTGCTGGTTCACGATAAGTTGGATCTACAAAATATTAGTTGGATCTAAAGAACAAATAAAGCTAGGATAAAAGGTCCAAACTTATGAAATTATTAGTTTCTTCCTTCCCCACCTTTCCATTGTTGTTGTTATTATTATAATACTAATAATATTATTATTATCATTACCAGATAGCTCCCTGGATGCCGTCAAACATTTAATATTAATTTTATTAGAAAAGATCAAGGTACGGATAGAAAGCTAAAATTTCTGAAATTATTAGTTTCTTCCTTCCCCTCTTTTTCGCTCTTAGCACTATGGCACTTCCTTTCACATCCTACAGTGGATTGAACTTGCAAGAAAATTTGAGGTGAACCCTATACCTTTGCCTCTTCTGTTCATTTTTGTACAGAAGGAGGTATATACATATTCAGTTCATATTTCTAGCCATTATCAACACCTAATACATGCTTTTGTATACAGGGAATTAAATTTTCATCATGTTTGAACTCAACTATTTGCCTTCCAAGGCTGGCTAAAATGGTTGTTGGGCTGAGGGCCTCCACTGCAAATATTTTTGTTGACAATGGCCGTTACAGAGAGTTTATTTTCAAGCATTTTCAAGTGGCTTCTGTGGATGAAGAAAGTGCAGCAGTAGTTCTAGTAAGTTGATCATTCTATACAAGAAATTCCCATCTGAAGCCCTGAGTAGGCTATGAGTGAGACTTTTTGCCTCTACATAAGAGTTCATTAGATAATGTGTTCTACAAACCCCTCTCACATACTCAACTGCATGACTGCCCTATTCAAGAAGCCAGTTATGCCAATAAGCAATGAAAATCACCTATACAATTTACCAATTACAACAACAACCAACCAACAAAAAAAAAATGTACTCAGCAGACTAAGGCAGCAAACTGGTCAAGTAATAATCCTCAAAAGGGCCAATATACTAGGACTTTCCATTCAACTAGGTATTACCACCTATTTTTTATCTTGATTTAAGTATATTTCCAGTAACAATTCACCAAACTGTAGTCAGCCTATGTGATGAAACAATATCACCAAAAGTTCAAACTACGCATGTTACCAATAAAACTGTTGGCTAAACCTATAAACAATCTTAATCATCCACTTCTACCAACCTTCTTAGTATTAGGCTTTTACCAACATGTGTGTGATTAAGTTGTTTCTCATCTTTTATCAGCTACCACGTTTGACAGAAAAGAAGTGCAAATTTCCTACCTCCACTATCTAACAGATCTGCTAATTTCTGAAGCATTCAAAACTTGAACAGGGCCAATATATTGAAATGACACCATGAGAGCCTCAGAACTTATGCCTCCATTTATAAGCTATCTTAACTAAGCCATTTATTTTGGTAATCCAAATAACAAAAAAACCATTCCATTTCTTGCCTTTAAAACATATATTTTCATCCAACAACTTCTAGTGGCACGCAGAGGCAGTTTCATTGAATTTTACAATTCACGCCAGTGTTGGTATGCAGAGGCAGATTCATTGAAATCAGATATTTCTTTCAGCAAAATATAACAATGTGATGAATACGTTGGCAACGATTAAATGACCCCTGGTCCACTGCAATGAGGAGAACATGATTCAATAACTATTCGAAGGCGCTACATGTACAAATGTAGTACACTGTTTTCTTCTGCCAAAGCTGCATTTATGGTTGTGATTATCATAGTCTTGTTAGGCATTGAAGTTTTTTCTAGATCACTCTCTAAATCAAAGGCAGTTACAGATGAATTCAACTCTGAACTCTGCAAGAGATTGGCTCTTAATTGAACTGTAATAGCTATGGAAATTTATTTATAAAAAGTATGCGATCAACTACACAATTGATATCTACATAAATAGAAGGCTAGAAAACAAGAATTATAATTTATAAGATCCAATTTACATGGTTGGTCAACATGTAGAAACCCCCTCCACTACAAATAATTTTATTGGCAATGGCCCTTATAGAGAGTTTATTTTCAAGCATTTTCAAGTGGCTTCTGTTGATGAAGAAAGTGCAGTAGTAGTTCTAGTAAGTTGATCAATCTATAAAAGAAATTCCCATCTGAAGCCCTGAGTAGGCTATGAGTGAGACTTTTTGCCTCTACATAAGAGTTCATTAGATAATGCGTTCTACAAACCCCTCTGACATACCCAACTGCATGATTGCCCTATTCAAGAGCCAGCTATTCCAATAAGCATGTGAATGAAAATCACCTATACAATTTACCAATTACAACAACAACCAACCAACAAAAACAAAAAAAATGTACTTAGTAATAATCCTCAAAAGGGCCAATATACTAGGACTCTCCATTCAACTAGGTATTACCACCTATATTTTATCTTGATTTAAGTATATTTCCAGTAACAATTCACCAAACCATAGTCAACCTATGTGATGAAACAATATCACCAAAAGTTCAAACTAATCATGTTAGCAATAAAACTATTGGCTAAACCTATAAAAAATCTTAATCATCCACTTCTACCTGCCTTCTTAGTATTAGGCCTTTACCAACAGGTGTGTGATTAAGCTGTTTCTCATCTTTTATTAGCTACCAGGTTTGACAGAAAAGAAGTGCAAATTTCCTGCCTCCACTATCTAACATATCTGCTAATTTCTAAATCATTCAAAACTTGAACAGGTCCAATATATTGAAATAACATTTCATTTGCTCGAAATTGTTTCAATCTATGATTGCTTATATAATCATCTTACAACTTGTATATTTTTATAGAGGAGTGTGGTTTCCTAGCATGCTTATGTATGAAATTAGGTCCAAGATAAATGGCAAGAATTTGATTGATTTTAACGTTTGAGAATTTTCAAAGCATTTCAGGTTCAGCAAAATAAAATACTTAGCTTGTTGCTTGTCTACTTTACAGTTTCCAGCAGCAAACAAAATTTGCTTTTATACTGGAGTCTAGCCTTGAACTCTTAAATAGAATTCTACACATGTATCTTCTATTAAGAGTGCTGATTTTTCTCTATTCATTTTCTTTTCGACTGTGACTGATGCTTGTTCAAAACAATGTTGTCAGACTCTTTTCGGACTCCTGAATCTTGCCAAGTCCACTGAGTCGCCGCTGAAAAGAGTAACTTGTAGACACTCTTCGGTCATAATCCCCACTTTCCAGACTCCTCTGAAAATTTCTAACACATATTCTGAGTATTTTTTTTTCTCTTTGCCAGGCCTAAAAGATCTTGCTGAGTCTTCCTGAGTCACAGCCTAGCCGAGTCTTAGATGAGTCCAAGTCTAACAACATTGGTTTGAAACAATTTCTTTTTCAAGTCAGGTCAACACATCTTCCTGTCCTTCCCACAATATTTATGTATGTGTCCATGTGTGTAGGATGTGTATGTGGATCTATTGCCCACTTTATTTCGTTTGAGTGAATCAATCATTGTTAAGATGAACTTTACAACAAACCAGTTTGTAAGTGAGGTGTCATGAACATACCTATCCATAAAAAAGTTGAACTCTTGTGCAATACAAAAGTTGTTTCATCTATGGAATGAATTTTTTTTTTGATACTACTAGATTCAAAATGGATCGAGAGAATTTTTTGTCCAATGTTTATTGAGAGTAAAATTAGGTTTTTAACTAGATGTTTTGTATAGGCAATTGTTAAAAATGGTCAACTAAGGTCAAATTCCACTATGGACGGCTCCTTTGTATGAGATGATGATGGCATTGGATTCCTCTTCTCGAGAGGACCAATTTTGACCTAAAGCATGATGGATTCTGACAGGCAGAAATGTATATTTGAAGTCAAGCCCACAATGTTGGTTTTGGTCAAGGTCAGCCCCACAGTCATGTAGGCTCATGAAGCCCAAAAGACATGACCTTTGACACACATTGAATTGTATAAATATAAGATGAGTTCACTCCATTTTGGCATCATCACACATGATTCTCTCTTTCCTCTCATGATGGATTCGACTTTCTTTGAGAAACTATCTCTCTCCCATACGTGCAAATTTTTGGAGGACGGATTTCCTGTGATTTTTTGTGGTTGACTTTTCCAGTACACAGAGCAGCATTGACCAGGCACTTTTCCCAACTGTATGACTACGAATTTGATGGATTATTACTCTCGATTGGGTAATTTAATGCATATTACCCATTTAATGCAGTATTTTAATTTTTTTAGGTATTTTTTATATGCTATTTGCGGAGGTAATATTTCATTGTTCTTACAATAGGAAAGTCCTCCTTCAACAGCTAAACCACATGTCATGATAGGAAGTCAATGAAGAGTTTTGTTTTAAGAATTTGTTGATCTAAGTCCAATCTTCTCATTGGATAAAGCAGTCAACAGTATGTTTGAAGATCTGATCCCTTTGGCACCTCTGCATCAGTATTCTAAAGCTAGCAGTCCTTCCACCCAGTCACTTGTGCTCACATAAATTCAAGTCTTGTAAATAAAGATGTCCAACAAGAAAATTTGTTGAGGATCAAATAAGTGACTCTAGGGATACATATATTTATTTGGATTTGATCAATGAATTAAAGAGAGCCCTATGGAGCAATGAAGAATCGAGTTGTTGGCCTAGTTTTCTGAACCATTAAGAAGGAGCCAAGTGTTCCTATTGTTCTAAGCACAAGAAACAATAAAGGTCTGCTATGCAATGGAGCTATCTCTCTTTTACATTCTGGGCATAGGTATGCTTTTGAATAAGTCTTTTGAAGAGAACTTTATTCTCCTAAGAGGCCAATAAAAGTGCAAGAACACAAGAATATGCCAAAGGTCATTTCATGAAGCCAACCTTGGAGAAAGGATTACTCTATTCTCAATCTTGTGGTATGGAGGCAGAAATGTTATGGCTCGGTGAACTATGTCTTATATTCTCTCTCGCTTTTCAATTCAGACAGTGAATCCGACCTATTCATGCCTCTTTGTTCTCTAAGTTATTGAAGAGAAAAAGTTTTGTTAATGTCGATTGTTTTATCTAAGAAGATGCCTACTTGTTCCTTGTGCTTGTAATAAGGCCAAGAAGCCTATGTCACATAAAGCACTGCTATATACTATCATGCTCTGTGAATTCGGCCGACCAGTATAGGTCATTGGGGTTGTGATTTCTTGATCTCCGGTCTATAAGAGAAGAAAGGTGGTGGACTTCTCATTCCACATATTTGTAAGGAAGCGGAGAATCTTTTAAAGGACAATTCTAAGGCCCTTCATAATTTAAGGAAGTCGAGATTTTGTATGCATATATTTGCAAGCCTTGAAAAGACAATCAGTGGGCATCCTATGTCATCTATATTAGTAAAATCAAGGAACCCTATTTTGTGTATTGAAGAAGAGGCCAAGTCCTTATCACTGTTACAAGCACACACACACATATATATATACACATATATATATATATATGTGTGTGTGTGTGTGTGTGTGTGTGTGTGTGTGTGTGTGTTAAAAGCCTGTTCCATTCAAGCCAACTTACAAATCAATAAGGAATATATATTCATGTCTTTGAAACCTTCATAAGAGGTGCCCTGAAGCCAATAAAAATAGAGGATGTAGTTATGAGAAGGGATGGTCCCTTTAGACATCAATCTGAAAATGATTTTTGAAGAATAGTAAAAGCCCTCGATAATGCCATTATCTAGCAGTTGATGTGATTTTGTTGAGAAGGTTTAGTGGCAGCCCTCCATGTGATCCTATTTTTGTCTAGCAGCTAAAGCAAAGGAAGTTCATCCAAGAAAAGTATGCAGCTCCTTTGTGTTGGCACCATTGGATAAGGGTGACACTACCGTTGGAAGTCTGGAAGATAGAAGAAGTGTGAGGCACTCTGGAGCAGACCCCTGTAGCAGCCTGTACGAACATAAAATCAGAGGTATGGTATCTCTCAAGGTGCCTCATGAATAACACATTGGAAGAAGGATGTGCATGGCTGATCCTATGTCTTGGCGAGCACGATGAGCAGAGGAAACTGTGAGGACCCTGATTTTGGCATCTTGATTAGGTCATTGGGCATTTTATGGCCAATTTTTGAAGTACTGCATTTGCATTTTTTCTCACCTTTCTTGGGCTATATTTAGTAATCATCACAGTTAATGTAAGTTGTAACTCTAGGTCCTAGTCATCTTACCTACCTATACCTACATATGATTAATGCATTCACACTGTTTTGACACACATGAAGGGAATTGGAGTGTTGATAGGTGTTGTAGTTCCTGACATCAGACGGATTGGATTAGTAGCATCTATTGTTTTATTGCCTTCATGATCACAGAAGGCTTTTACATTCAGGTATATGTTTATGTTTACTTTGGAACAAGTTCTTTCAGTCTGGGCTTATAATATTTGTGTTGTTTCAAACTTACCAACAAACAATGTCATGGTCTTGTAATCAACAACAACATACATGTTTCCAGAGCACAAGCGCCAAAAAATTCCATACAAACTGCATGAGTGTAACCGTCAGGTTCTTAGGTTCTTGGTTGAAATAGGATCGTTAAATTACGTTTGTATATGTTGATGGTGAGGATTTCTGAACAATCACATTGACAAAAGAGAAACGTAAATGTGGGTTGAAGTAGGATAACTGCATAAGAATTTGTCTAACTTAACTTCAAACAATTGATTCTACCAATATAATATGATCTAGGATGTTGGGACTGTTGAGCTCTTATTGTTGATACATTTCACAACCTTGTCAGAATGTCTTATCTGGTGGAGCAAAGAGCAAGAGCAATCTGCATGGCGCAATATACCATTATATTGTTATTACCATTATATTTTTTCTGGGAGGTCTGGAAATGGAGAAATAAAATCATCTTCAACAACCACCAAATTTCTGAACTGCGGGTTTTGGAAAACATCAAACTGGCCCGGCCCACACTACTGGTTCATATCTGCATACCGGGCAAAGGTTTCTTCTTGCAAATCCACCCCTACAGTGGTTTTCCCGGCTGCCTATTTTGATGGAGCATTGCAAAGACATATTTGCGGATGTGGTTTCTGGATTGCCTTCTAGCTGGATCAGGAATTCTGGATACATTGGGGTGCTGGCCGTGGCACGAACACTTAAGCTGAAGTAATGTCACTCTAAGGTTTACTTTGGTTCACAAAATTTTTGAACATCCCAATATTACACATATATGAGGACTTGGATGGGCACATATCTATCAAACCACTCTTCAAGGCTGGCTCTTCCAAGTACAACAACTCTGGACTTATTATCCGGGTTCATCTATTGCATACATAGGAAGAGAGCATAACCATTTTACACTCTTCAAGGCTGGCTCTTCCAAGTACAACAACTCTGGACTTATTATCTGGGTTCATCTATTGAACACATAGAAAGAGAGCATAACCATTTTACAGGTAGACTCTCAAAAAAAGGACTTCATGCTGAAGCGGACGTACTGCAGATTGAGATTAAGATGGAAGGACAAATTCTAGACGCCGGGGTGATGACTTTCTCTGAATAGAACTATTTCTTTGCAAGAATTCTCATATGAACAAGATGAACTTTGTTGGGATACAACATGCTAAACATTCTATCAACCCATTTTGTGTTTTTGATTTGTACATATTACTTTTCCTATGCTTGGTTTGTTGATTCACTTGTCTTCATTATGCCTGCACAATACTGGTTATGATAGTCTATACTTCTGGATTTGCCAGAATAGTTTTGACTGGAACAGAAAGATGATATTTGATGTATTTTATTACATCTATATGTTGATCTCATATCACGTGTTTGTAAAATTTCTTTTTGATGAATATATCGCTTTTTCCATACTGAAAAATAAAATTAGAGACAACCTTGTATGAAGCAACATGGTCTTATGTAATTTGTTCAGCTTACTTTGACGGTGCACGTGCTTTTTGTAAATTAACAGCTTGTCTATGGCAAATGTGAAGTACATTGAAAACCTGTCAGTTTGTCAATTTGCAAAGAGTTAAAAGTATATCCTTTACTGAATCGTGATAATAATTAATTTCTTGGTATATGTACTACAAACTGATTCATAATGGTGTTGGATTGTAAGATAAATACTAAATATAAAGATGAAAAAAAGACCAATCCAGTATTTCGATTTTAACTAAAAAATTGTGCTTAGAGAAGATGTATATAGTTTTACTCGAGATTGAACTACAAAACCTGTAAAAACCACATTTCTCTACCTAGCCATAGGACTAGTATACTGTATTTTTTATATCATTAAGTGAACACAGTATTCATTGATGGCTAGAATAACCCTTACCTGGTATTGCTCTTCAGACTTTGAAAGTTGCTGAAGCCTTTTCATTTTATTTCGATATTCGATGAGCTTGCAAAATTGTTGATATAGTTCAGTCTTTTCAGCACCCTTGGGAATCTCATCAATGGCTTCTCGAAGAGTCTCAGCTGGAAGGAACCTCCATCCATTCGCTGTTCGATTTTTCATCTCTTCGAAAAGATGAAGAAAGGGCCATAAATCCTTGGGCTTTGGCTCCATGGCTCCGACATGGGCTTGAATCTGCGTGAGAAAAACAGACCCCAGAAATGCTCTGTATATTTTATTGGTATCAAACCTTTCCACGCTACATATTATGCCATCCTGGGTTACAAGTTTGGCCAATTTGATGACAATCTGAGACGACAGAGAACGGTTGTCTGCTATCTGTCTCAGTATATCAAGCCCCTCAGGCGAACTGAGGTAAGAAATGAGATGGGTTGTAGAAATCATTAGCTGATTGTCCAGCCATCTCTCGATTTCTGATAAAGATGATCAAAATCCAAACCTGGAGAAACGATGTTCATCTGAAGTTCCAGAATTGCTCCCGAATGACATTTCGCTCCCGACAGTGCTGCTGCTGCTCTCTGATCGGGAATCGCAGAGGAATTCCCAATTGGAGAGATTGGGGATTCCTGTTACTGTGGACCCTCTGCTGATAAGAAAATAAGTTTCCAATGTAATGCAGTTCTCATATTTTGAGAGAGTAGAAACCTGGCGTCTGTCTGATCCCTCAATTCGATTGATAATGTGGAACATTGCAGTTCCTTCGATTCAATTGACGAAGTTGTAATAAAGGAGGTACCGGGTACAGTAAGGGCAGTGTGGGAAAAAATTGAAGTGCATAGAACTCAATTACCTCAAAATGTGAAGCTATCAATTTATCCCTGCAATCACTTCATGGCTGGGCGCGGAATTTCTACCAAGTATCAATAAAATAATAGACCAGACGACACTGTAATCAGGGGGGATTTTCGCATGCTCTTAGGAAGTTGCAACTTCTCAACCGTGAGCCCATAGATTTCAAGTGAAAGGTGAAACGTTTTTTTAAGGTTTTTAAAACATTTTTTATTAAATCAGATGGCTAATCAGACGGTTGATTTTTGTTCAATCATCTAACAAAAGATCTAATGGTTACGATTAAGACAGAAAGGCACTTGAGGGAGTTCATTTCAGAAGGAAACTCCTTACGGCGTAATGGGGAGGCACAAGATATTCAAACAGAAGGAACAACAGAGGAGAAATAGAAAGAAGAAGAGAAACTTGACAAAACCACTGTTGAGACTAAGGAAGAAAAGAAGACAACCTCAAAAACAGAGAAGAGGAAAAGGACAAGGCTGAGAAGAAAAAGCCCAAGAAATCCCAGCAAAACACTGCCATAGGAAAGGTAGGGACTCAGTAAGAAAAGGAGAAAACACCACCAGAGGCAGTAGAGACAAAAGAAAAAATAGCAGACACAGGAAAAATTGCAGGAGATAAAGGAGAAAAATAGTAGGAAGAGACATCCCCTGAAGCACTGGCAAGGGAAGTAGGAGTTGTGCTTGCTGAATTAAGCACTCCAATAAAAAAAAGGGAAAAATAAAAAGGCATACATATATATATTTCAAAGCCAGAAGGAGCACCAGGATTAAGGTGGGCAAGCCCAAGCCACCATCAAGAGAACCCGTTATCATTGAGGATGTACCTACTGAGAAGAAGGGAGAATCTCTCTCCAAGGTCTCTATCACCTTCGAGAGAGGAAGTCCCAAAGCCTCCACCTGGAAGGAAAGAATTAAATTGATGGACTCCAAAGCAGTTCTATAGGAGGCACAAACCTATCTATAGGAGACACTGGCCAAGCTTGAAGAAACTGAAAAATTGGAAAAGAAGGCAGCAGAACAGTCATAAGAGGGAAGAAAGGAGAAATAAATACATGAGCCAAGCCCTCAGCCTAATTTAGGCTTCTATTACAATCTTCTAGAAGGTGGGAAGATCATCCCACAAAAATTTGTTGTGCCTCTTTTCTTTGAATTAGAAAAAGAAAGGATTAGAACCCACACCTCAATGAAGATTACTAAATCTAAAGGAGTTGAAGATATAGGGCACCTGGAAGACATGTTGAAAGAGTTGAGAGGAGAGTTGGCCATTTTAAGGCACATAGAGAGCATTAGAAGAGCCCAACTACAGGAAGAAAATAAACTACTGAAAAAGAAGTTATAGCAATGGGAAACTCAAAGGGGAGACAAGTTTCCAATCTTGGAAGGGCAGCAACAACAAGAAGGCCCCCTAGCAGATAATGAAGAAGCAGAGAAACAACAGCAAGAGGAAGAGAGGAAGTGTCATAGGCTGATGCTAAAATGCTAATGAAACAGCTGCAAGAAAAAGAGTCTCAGGCAGCAACTAAAGTGCAGATTTTGAAATAACAGTTGTAGGAAAAGGAAGCCCAGATGGCCTGCATGGTCAGCTGGGCAATGGAGGCCTTGTAGTGTAGACAACTGGCTAGATCCTATGCACTGTATCTTAAAGACCAGTGGCTCCAATTCCAGATAAAAACATTTGCCTAAAGGGGCACAATCCCATTCCAAAATTATAATCAGTTTATGAATTTATGTGATAGTAGTTTAGCAGAGGATAATGCCAAATTAGAATAATTTTACCTACACAATATGGCACCCCCTGATATGAATTTATGGGATCCAAATGCTACATTGGGAGATCTACAGCTCATGGCTATAGCTTCTTGGTTGAGCCATGAAGAAAAGAGAGGAGTGAAAATTTAGAAGATCATGACAAAGGAGATAAGTGAACCCCTCATGATAAGGTTAGAACCAGCAAATCCATTTGCTCTCATATATGCCCACCAACACCTTGCAGCCAATCCTCAAGTTGCCCCTGATTATGTTGACAGGAAAGCACAAGCTATCGATCATTTTGAAGATATGGAGAGATTATTTGGCGATAAATGCCTTCATGCCTTCACAAGAAGATGGAATTGTCCCATAGCCTAAATATCAGGGAGTATCACTCCCCAACCAAAATGATGGAAGCTATGAGGAGGGTGCCCTTATATAAACAATCAATGCAAAACTTGAAAGCCAACTGGATTGGTCTTAAATACAGTCCTCCACTGTTGCTAGGATTTTTGGAAGGGGTTAAGGAGGAGGAAGAACAGAAACAATAAGAGGAAGGGGACAGAAAAGAAGGTTTCCATGACAGAGAAGAAGACATCACATCAGAAGCTTGGGATGTTAGGGAAGTTGTTAAAGCTATTAAAGATGAAGAACTGGATTAGTTACTCATAGGATGAGCAACCCATTCAGCAAGGGGGTGATGATGAGCCCCAGAAATAGGTAACTATATGGGCTCATTCTGCCTATTATTTTCATTTAATCCACCATTATCCATAGTTTTGTGCATGTTTTTTAATATATTTATGTCAATAGAGTGAATGTGGATAGTCACTTTGCCACATAGTCTAATGAGTGTTTATTGCAGATTTTTGGACAATTTTGGACAAAGACCAAGCATCTATGAGGAGATTGGTAGCCAAACTCGAGGAAACAAGGTTGAGGACTTATAGGAGGGGTGTCTCCTTCATTAATGACCCCTTCCTCGAGTTCTACATCAGCATCTCGGAGTACAAAGGCCCACAATGATGATTCCAAGGGGCAGCCGAGCAAGTCTACTAAAGTTGTTGTTATCTTCAGTTTTAGGCGGTCAATTTCCTTAAGTTTAGGAGGACTGTTGGGAGTCCCCACTTGTATAAATAAGAAGGTTTCAAGCCTCAGTAGGTTATCCATTTCATGATATATTTTTTCACTTTTGTGCAGACTTGTACTCAGCTCATTTTCGAGCTCTTTTTAAGACAGATTTATGATGTAACTGCTATTTTTTTATTTTTTATAAATGAATATGAATCTAGTTTTGAACCGGAACTGATCTTTCCTAGAGGGTTGAAGCTCTTGGGTTAGGGCCCAACCAAAGCTTTCCAGCACCTCCTTTGTGTATTTATATGCCTTTTCTTGCATTCACAAGATAATTTCTGTTGTTTAGGTTAAATCTTGCTTTGTTAATTTGGTTGCTTTTGATGGTTAGAATAATTGTTCTTGATTCAGGTTGAAGATAGTTTGCTGTAGTAATAGAAAAAGATCGAAAAAGGCTACCAAGAAGGACTTGATCTCCTTTCTCCCTCCTTGGGACCATGATTTGAGATCAAGGCACTATTGCTGCCACCAAAAACATTGTTTTTGCTTTCCGAATGCAATTGCTAGTGTGAGATTTTGAGTTGGAGAAGTTGATATCAGTTGGATTCACATGGTTAGATCCTTTCTTGTTCATTTACCATGGCTTTCTCACATAATTTTCTGTCCATAAAGTTCTGTTTAGCATTTCTCTAGTTTTAGGTCAGATTTTAGGTCAAAATAGGCAAAACTCTGTTTTTTAGTTCTTGCTTGGGTCAGTTTTGAAAAGTACATGTGCAACTCACTTGAAGAACACTCCAGCTTATCATTCCTCCATAGCATAACTAGTACTAATTCATCTCTCAATATTTCCCCACTTATTCGCCTCATTTCGCCAAACTGCCCTAATCTCTGCGTTTTTGTGCAAAATTGCTTTCTTGACCTTTGAACAAATCCAACCATCTCCTTCATTATTAATCTTCATTGACAGAGTCCTAGACCCCTCAACACCTCCATCCAACCTTCATTTCCATTTTCCCATCACTTTTCCACCTTCAAACCTCCAAAAACTACTTTTGGCCTCTTCCTGTAGATCCTCCTGTAGAACCTCCTGTAGATCCCCTGCAGCCTCCTGTAGAAGTTCATGCGAGTGATTTTTCGAAGTCTGATCATAGTGGAAGTCTCGAAAATGGTACTAGGAACTTCTTAGGACCTCTCCACACCTTCCTCACCTCTTGTGAAAGCTAACTTCATCTCCCTTCACCACCAAACCTCTACATAGTCACAACTAGTTAAAACACCAGCATAATAATTCCACATAAAATTTCTCAAAAGTAAAAAAGATGGTTTCTTCTCATTTCTTTTGCAAAGTAGCTTGAACACATGAATTTTACCTTTCCAGTAGTTAATGGCACCCATCTCAGTAGTTTCCATCTCTTTTCTTGTAAAAGTAGGGTTAGTGGGTAAAACTAGGGTTTGCTAGGGTTTGCATTTTCATTCTCTTTCTGCAAGTAGAATAGCCTCTTTCAAGTTAGATTTCTTTCATCACAGTTAAAACATTCTTCTAATAACTCATAGAACTTGTGCCATCTCATCAAGTGACAACCTACAGTAAGAGCTAGTACTTGTGCATATAGCACCGTCGCTTCCAAGTTTGTTACGAACTACCGGGTTGATAAAAGTAAAGTAGGGAGCCCCAAGAGTTGCAGAATCATTGGTGCAATACTAGAGCTCAACAATGAGCCTCACCATTGGGTAATTTTATGGGCCTTAATTCATTTCCTAGCTAGGCAAATCAACTCTTCTCACAATTTATTACATGTTTTGATTATATTTTGTTTAATGAGATTAGTTAAAGTGAGATATTATGCCTAGTGGACTAATATGCTTTGAATACAGGTCTGGAAGAGAAAATCAAGGAATTTTGGCAAGAATAAGGTTTGAAACTTGAATGGGACAAGGGAGAGAGATTGTAGTTGGTAAATACTCCTCATTTACTCCTCCCCCATTCGAATATTCCTCCATTAATCACACTAGCTCGGAGTGCAATCAACCAAGTCATGAAGATCAAAATCCAGCAAAACAAGTGATAGACAAAGAGTTATTTCATCTCAAGTTTGGGAGCCGAGCCTCCTTAGATTTAAGGAAATCATTGGGGAATTCAGTTTTATAAGTAGAGACGCTTAGAGCGTCATTAGGATTCGAATTTTTGTTGTAAAAACACTAGTTATTTTCGAGCTCCAGACTTGTGGAAGACATTGATGTAATTCTCTATTCTGATAATGAAAATGAGATTTTTCTTGATCCAACACTAAGTTTACTGAGAGGTCTAAAGCTCTTAGGTTAGGGCCCAACCCTAGTAGCAAAAGCACCTATTATTGTATCTATATGCTTAGCTTAGTTTCATAGATTCATGGTTAAATTGTCTTTAGAAGTATTTCATTACAAGTAATGTAGATTTGATTAGTTGTTTATTAGTTTGATTCCATTTGTGCTTTACTTCAATAGTAGGTTAGAAGGGATAAAAGGAGCACCACAAAGCTGTTAGTAGGTTTCCTAGCCTCACCTCTTCCCCAGGGATCATGATTTGAGGAAAAGACCCTTATGCAGCCCCAAAAAGACAAATTTCCATTTTCTCATAAGGTTTAGAGTTTACTGTA
The DNA here is from genome assembly GCA_031772625.1 of Pinus tabuliformis. Taxonomy (NCBI): domain Eukaryota; kingdom Viridiplantae; phylum Streptophyta; class Pinopsida; order Pinales; family Pinaceae; genus Pinus; species Pinus tabuliformis. The sequence continues at coordinate 40,777,769 of CM062809.1, forward strand.
CTTGAACCACCATTTGATCAGTTTTTCAAGTGTATTATTCAATTACCATCTCTTCCATATTAAATATTACAGTAGATATCATCCATGATTCCATTTTATTCATAAATTTTCATCATGCATGAAGTAGACAACTAGTTCATTAAATTCTGCTTTTCTAGCTTATTAGAATTCTTCTTGTTTACCTGACTTTTTGGAAATTATAAATGTTTGATACAGATCAGGTGCTTCAGAAGCATAAAGAGATCTCATAGCAAGCAACCACCTTCCAAATTCATCCATCCATAATCATTCCTTGCTTTCACCAAGACCTTCACCAATCTCATCATCTTACATAGAAATTCCTCCAAGCATGTTGAGAAAATCCAACCATCTCCTAACCTTGGTTTCAAGTTCTGAGTGATCCTAAGAATTTTCTCACTCCATTCCAACCATCCACCACCTTCCATAATCCTTCAAACACCTCTAGCAAGCATCATTTTTCTCTCGGCTGTATCCTGTAGAAATACAGGGAATCCTGTAGGTTTCTAGTACATCTTGTAGGTTTTCCTATATTGGCCTGTTTTGAGGACGAATTGAGGTAAAACCTCTAGGAAGCCACACTAGGTCACCCAAGTGTCTCCCAAACCTTCCAACCATCTCATAAACCTCCCAACCATCCACCAACATCACTAAGCCATCTATCACATCACCAAAAGAGATTACGGTTTACACTTGATTTTCCATAAAAAGAATAAAAAGGAAAAATAGATTTATTTCAGTCCTTTACGTGCATAGCAAAAATGTTTGATGTTTTGAATTTCCATGCTTAGGAAAGTATCATTTCATACATATTAGATTGGAATTGTTATAAATAATAGTTCTTAGCAGTTAGTTACCAAATGGTGTGTTTTAGCATTGAGTTTCAGTCTTTTTCATTATTGTAGTAGATAAGCTTTCTCATAGAGTAGATTCCTCCTTATTTAATTAGTTATGAAGCTTCTTCTGAATCCATAGAAGTCTAGCTTGAAAACCATAGTGATCTCTCACCAGTTAAACAATGACAAAAGGCAGAACCATCACTTTTACTCGTGTATACAACACTATCACCTCCAAGTTTGTACAAACCCCAGGTTGATAAAGTAAAGCTGGTAGCCCCAGGAGTTGCAGCATTATTGTTGCAATACTAGTGCTCATCAGTCAAAACCCTTACCATAGGGATCCAATGGAAAAGAGAACACAAAACCACCAGTGCCATTTCCAAAAATAACTTCTTCACTGCTGATGAAAGATATGTTGAAGACAAAAATGGAGTTAGGAGGGAGAGCCTACCATATCCCTAGGATGCGGTGGCCTACCATATCCTAAAATTCATCTCCTATGAAGGAAGGCTGAGTGTAGTCTATGGATACCATTTTAGGTTACTCCATGAACTAAGGTTCAAGTAGAATTTCCCTTGGCCCAAAGACTCAGTGTACCATATTTCCTCCTACAGTCCATCAGGGACATGAGCCAAAAAGTGAGAGAGGGAAAACACCAACACTGAGGCCACCATGGCCTTATCAAAATAATAGTGGTATATGCTTTGAATAAACTAATAATCCATTTCCTTTGGTCTAAATTCATTGATATGGACAAAGAGGCCTTCATTGGCACTCAAAACCTCAAACTAGGTGAGCCCCAACCTCTAATGTTGGAGGAAGAGAGGGGAAAGAAGAAGAATAAGAGGAAGAGGGAAAATAAGAAGATGAAGAGGAAGAGGAAGAAGAAGAAGAAGAGGTAGAGAAAGAAGAGGAAAGACAGTTAGAGGCAGAGAAAACAAAGGAAGACCTAGAGGCAAAAGTACAGAAAGGGAAATATGAAGAAGAAGAAGAGGGGAAATAGGAAAAACCAAGACCTGAGAAAGCTATTGAATCTAGAGAAGAGGGGGTATCCCGAGAGATAACAAATTTGTCTCTAAGACACAGTGAAAAAGAGGTAGCTGCCACCTTACCTACCTTGAGCACACTAGTCAAACCCTAAATGAAACGGCAAAGGAAAACTCCCCTCTACTTTAAAACTAGGAAAAGCACTAGGATTAAACAATGAAGGCCTCAAACAACCCAAAAAGGTCCCTATCACAATTGAAGAGTCCCCAAGTAAAAAAAAGGAGGCAGGGTATAGTGAAAGGAAAGTGGAGGAGGTCACCTCTCCAAAGAACATCTCAAACACTCATATATCATATGTAAGGAGGCCCACCACTAGATCAACCTCCTCTAAACAACCCAAGACACCTACCAGCCTCCAACGAAAGGGAAAGGGGAAGCTACAAGAAAAGCATCGCATGCTACAGGAAAAATAGAGTGTGCTACAACAAGAAGAGAAAGTGTTATAGGATGAAAAGAATGTGCTATAGGAGGGGGAAACTTCCCAAAAAACATTTGAGAAGGACTTCCAAAAGCTACATGAGCCTAATCCACATCCTAATTTGGGATCCTATTACAAATTCATTGAAGGAGAAAGAGTTATTCCCCAAAAATTTACTATCCCACTTTTCTTTTAACTCGAAGCATAAAGAGGAAGAACCCATAGATGGATGCAGATTGCTAAGTCCAAAAAGGTGGAAGATGTGGGCCCCATGGGAGAAAAATTCCTTAAAATGGGAAAAGAGATGAGTGAGCTAAGAGAAAGAGAGACCATAATGAGGGAAAAAATATAGGCAGAGAATAGGTGGTTGAGGGAGAAGTTGTAGAAAAGGAAACCCAACTAGTCACAATGGAAAGCCTCTCCATGGAGGCATTATAGTGTAGACAACCGTACAGTTCTTATGTAGTCTTTCTCAAAGAGAAGTGGACGTAATTCCAAATCAAGACCCTAGCACAACATGGATCCATTCCATTTCAATACTACAAACAATTCATTAAATTTTGTGACCAAAGTAGCATAGAAGACAAAGAAAAATTGGTTGGGTTCTACATGCATAACCCCACCTTAACTAATATGAATGTTTGGGACCCCAATGAAAAGCTGGGGGAATTGAAACTAATGGCCATAGAATCTTGGATGACCCATGAGGAAGCCAGAGTCGAGGAGATGAATAAAGCAAAGGCAAGGGAAGAAAAATAACCACTATGTATTAGGGCAGAGTAGATAAGCTAGTGGCTCTCATTAGTAATAACCACTATGTATTAGGGCAGAGTAGATAAACCAGTGGTTGTCATTAGTAATCATAGCATCATCTCCAATTATGCTAATTTAGCACCTAGATACCTTGCCTCCCAAGAGAAGGCCATCTAACATTTTGAAGACACATTGAGGATGTTAGGAATGAAAACCTAGAAATCATGACAGAGAAGATGGAATGCCTTACCCCACAGTCTCCAAATCAGGTAGTATTACTCTCATGAAAGGTTGAGGAATGCATTGGAAAGGACACCCATATACAAAAGAATCATGAAAAGAATAAAAATCAACTGGATTGGACTCAAGCTAAGTCCACCTTCATTGTTAGGTATATAGGAAGGAAAGGATGAGAAAGAGGAGAGGAAGCAATGTACATACATAGAAATGGATGCAGGTTTATATCCTCAAGAAGGCACACCATCTAAAGAGCCTTGGGATGTCAAAGAGGCCACCAGGGCCATGAAAGACATGGACATAGATGATCGAGTTTCTCAAAGGATGAGCAACAACTTTAGTAGGGGTGTGATGATGAGGCTCATCAATAGGTATATTGCAAGGGTCATAGTGCCATCCTCCATCTTTATAATGATCTATTTCTCACATTTATTTACAATTTTTGTTATATTTTGCTTAGTGAGGAGGATTAAAGATGTGTTTTTATGTCATCTAACCTAACATGGTTTAAATGTAGGAATTGGGACAATTTTTAGATAACTTCAATGCAGAAGCTTGGAGTAGACAATAGGGAGAGATTCTAGGATGTTGTCTACCTCATTAACTCCTTCAATTAGCCAAGATCACCACTTTGTCTCTCATCAACTTTTAGTCATTGGAAGCCAAGCAAGACGAGGTCATTGGTAGCCAAGCTAGTGCAGTTCAAGAAAGATCTAGATCTACCTTTGTCATGTTTTTGGAGACAAACATCTCTATTTTCTAGGGAGCTGTTGGTAGCTAACCTTTTGTATAAATAAACATGCCAAGGAACTCATTAGGATTAGAATTTTGGTTACAAGTAAAAAGGTATTAAGCTAAAGCACTCTGTGACTACTATTATTGACCTATTATGTGATGTATTTGACATTTTTGTAATGATAATAATAATTTTCTTATTAATCCATCACTAAGTTAGTTCACAGGGCTGAGGTTATTGGGTTTGGGCCCAACCCTGGTAGCTTAGGTCCCTCTTGTGTATTGATGTTCTACTTTAGCTTATAATGTTTATTAGTTGCTGCATTTTAGCATAATATAATTCCTTAAAAAGCCCATGACTATGCCTCTATCCCATCTCTCTCATGGGATCCTGACTAGAGGAATCCACACTCACAACCCAAAAACATTACGTGATGATTTCTTGGAAAAATATATACATTTGTTATTTTCTTTCACATATTATTTTTATATATTAGAAGTGAATCCATTTCATATATCAAGGTTGTAGGATCAATTAGATAGTTTTCAAATTCAACTCATCTTTTCCACCATTGGTTATAATATTTTGCAAATGAAAAGAAGAACATTTGCATGTGATGTTGTAGGATTGTTGGACCTATAGGCAAGGGACCTTTTCACCATCTCCATCCAGGGCTTCTCCACTCTCTTTTGATGACTCCAAACCATTGCCTTGTTCTCTATTTTTTTTTTCACTGTGAGCAACCCTTTTAGCAGAAAGATGGCCTTCCTGAAGTGTTTAGCTTGGCTAGGGGTGTTGGTCACCTTCCATCCACCCCCCACAACCTTCATCCATATTGTGACCACTTTATCCGATCATCCTTTCCCTCCAAACCCTCTAAGAAAACTTCTTGTATCATTTTAGGAATTCCTGTAGCACACCTGTAGCAACCTGTTTTACCCTTGTTTTGACCTGTAATGCTAGTGTAGCTTAGTTTCGGAGTAGGTTGAAACCCAAAATTGGAATCCATGATCAAAGGTACCCCCTAGGCCATTCCCCCCTTTCCTTTTCCTTAACTGCAAGATAAAATAGCATTAGTTTCTTCATCACAAATTTGTCAATCAAGACATTACTTAATTTGCAAGTGTGAATTCGATAAATGATGCATGAATACTTGAGTTGTGAGTTGGTAGAATAATATTATGTTTTCAAGTGACTTTGATAGCTAGATGGTTGATTGAAATTAGTGTAGTTTCCTTTCTGCATGTAGCATGACCCTTGTGTTTTTTCTCATGAATTGATTCAGTAGCATGTACAAGTAGGTAGCTTTTACAAGTTGGCTTTGAGAAGCATTTACTTTTTCTACACTAGGGCTAGCTTTTGAATTTCACTTTCAGTAGTTAGTTCCCCCTAATTTAGTAGAATAATGTTCTTGGAACACTAATGATCAAATGACCTAGTTGAGGGTGGCATGAGTAGAATTCCATGTTGGGATGGGATCCCTAGGGTGAAATTTTGTCAGTTAAGTCAATTTTTGTAAAAGTTTTTATTAAAGAATGTAAAGTCTCCATGAAATGTGGAAGCGGAGTGTGAAGCTAAGTAACGAGTCAAAGGGACATTAGTCCCTTGTATGGGTAGGTGTTAGTTCAGTTTTGAAACTCACCCATGGTTTGCGGGCCATGGTATTGTAATGAAAATGCTATATATAGTTGAGTCATAGCGAGTCTAAAGGAATAACTTTTGATAGAGAATAATTATAAAAGCAAGGTGCTAAGGCAAGAAAATTATGTTTCTTTTACATAGGTGCTTGCTTAGGGGGTCCTAACCCAGGTTCAAAGTTAGTTGCACCAAAAAAATCCCTACACTACTAGCCCTTTTGGCATCAATCCGTAGTGCACGGACTGAAGTCTCACTCGAAGAAATAGGGGGGGCTGCTACTAGAACCAAGATTCCACACCTAGATATCAGTGTGATGTCCTTCTATGACCTAGATATGCCTTTGTGCAGATCTGCAAGCCCTTATGGATTATTGTTGTAACTTCCTTTAATTGGCCTCTAGATGCCCGCGAAGGTTTATGACTGGCTTTTGTGGACCCTGAACAAGCCAAATAACTACTTACGTGCAACATATATTATTATTAGACCACCATTTACTCAGATATACCTAAGTTTTTGGTAACTTTAACAAAAAGTGTTATGATCTTCACATAGTTACTTAACATTAATTGTGTTCAAGTAATAAGACAAATCAAGTAAATTCGCACATCAATACATTGTTATTTCATAAAGACATCATTCCATCACAACATATATCGTAATCACACATAACAGAAGTAAAGAGCTAAAACACAAGAATTTTGATAACAATATTCTTTATTGATCTTCAATATATGTTTACAAACTCAATACTTCCCTGCGCACTTAGTTGCAGGGGTCCGTACATTAGCTATGGACACTACTCTAGGCCTCTATTCACTCAGCTGCATAGCATTTTCCTCCTATAAGACTACTTCTCTATGCCAGACTCCTTCGCTCGTACCCATAGAAAACCTTCGATTACTTGCCTTAGAGTTTCTAAGACATACCTATTTATACAATCCCATGGTTCGCGAACCACGGTTAAATCTTCAAAAATCTGACTCAAGATTACATAAAGGATGGTAAAACCCTTTTTTGACTCTTAACTAACTACACACTCCTTGACCACAATTTGCGGAGACTACACATATTTTTACATCAAAACTTGGGCTTTTTCCCCAAAACTGACCTAGGAGACCCCATTGCAGCAAGCCCCCAACACAAAGGTTGTGACTCGCCCTTCAGTCACTCATATGGTAGAGTGATCTTGCTACAAAGATCCCCTAGCTCTACCTATACAACCACTACTTCAGTCGCGCTCTACATGGCTTCCTGCTTTACTTGCTCCACCAGCTGTTCTGTGGCTGGTCCTTCACTGAACCACTTGATCTTCTTCTGTGTAAGCTGAAAGTTCTCCAATTTTTCCTGTATGTTGGCCAAGACCAGTTACGCTTCATCCAACAAAGGACCCAACCTAGCCTTAAGGATTGCTTCATTTTTATGCACTTCTTCCACCTGTGCAAGAAGTTTCTTTGCCTCCTATAACTTCATGAGGCGCTGCGTTGTAGCAATGGTGTGCGTCATCCCTCGACCTCATCATATTTCTGCTAGAGTTTGCGAATCTCTACATTAAAAACTACATGGTGGGATCTTCCTGCAGGGCCATCACCACTTCTATGGCCTGTTTGAATAAATCTGTGTAGTTAACGACCGTGTTATCCATAGTAGAAATTCCTTCCTTGATGGAAGCTTCACGTTGCTCCCTAACTTCTGGCAGAGTCAAAGCTATGACTTAAGCTCCAGTTCTATGATTTTCATATTAAGCTCGAACTGAACTCTATCCACCTCTGCCTTAGCATCACGAACACCCACAACAAGCTTTTGGATCTTAGCCTCAAGTGGTGCCCCCTAAGGTATGTGCAACTTTGGCACTATCATGCATGCCTCTCCCACCGCGACTGCCAGTTGGGTGCTCTGAGCCTCAATCATTTCCTTTTCCTTTAGGGCCTCAGTATTCTCGGTGAACATTTGCCCATTGTTCACCCGATATTCACTTATTAAGTTGAGAGCACACTGCTCCCGCGCCCTCAATTCTACCATCACAACTATCTGCAACGCGTGAAGGTATTCGTTGGGGAGCACTGCCATATTGAGGTTGATGTTCTTTAGAGTGCTCAAAATGACCTTTTCATCGGATAATTTCATGCTTAGGGACCCTTTTGGTAGCACAACTATCCTGAGGTCCACTGACCTGACAAGTTCTGTAGCCTAACTTATCCCTAGTGCTAGGCTCATCTGTGCAATGCCCACCTGACCTACTCCCACCTGTATCCTGCTGGTCTGGATCTGCAATTCATGCAGATCCTTCTAAATAGTACCTAATGACTGCAGGTCCTGTTGTACAAATTTCTGCAATATTTTAGTGGTGGTATCACGCACTTTGTCCCCGATCTCGTGGACATCACCCTCTGTCAGCGTAATGGGATACAATGGTGGCTTAGTCACCTTTGATTTCTTTCGGGGTTCCTCCCTCTGTTGTTCTTTGTACCTATTTACCCAGAATGGAGTGCTCTGCTCCTCATCACTGCCACTGCCCTGCATTGACTTCTCTTCCTTCTCTGTTTGGGGCGAAGGGGATTTACCACTTCGCTTGCAGTCATGCTACTCTTGTTCAACCTGCTGCTTTGCAGAATGCTCTTTTTCTAATTAGGCCTTCTCCTCGTCCTCCTTACTTCATTGTGTGACCAACTTCTCGACTGCTTGTTTTGCTACCTCAGTCTTCTTCTTCTCCGTGGAACTCCCCGCGCCTTTGTTGGTACCTGTGGCCAAGTCAAATGGAGAGTGCCAATGTGCTAGCCACTACTTTATGACTTCTTGAATCGCATCATCCATGGTAAGATATGGTATGTCAAATCACTTCTACTGTAGATCCTTTCATGCCAAGATATATATGTGGTGGAAGTCTGCCTTGAACTATGCGTACTCCAACAATTGCTCATACACAGTCGGGGACAACCATGGCCGTTGGTTGATGGCCATGTGAATGCTTGACTCCATCAAAACCCATAAAATTTTTATTTCTGTGACCCGTGTAGGGTCCTTCGTGGCCCAAAGGGAGGAAAAATGTGCAGCCTCCAGGAAGCCTACCTCCAATGGGGGGAATGATTGTCCTTTGGCACCGCCCAAGAAACCAACATAGTAGAGAGCAGCAGCCATGCATATTGGAAATTCTTTCTCTCGTCTTGAGGCTCACGATAATTTGAAAGGAACTTGCAACATAGATAGTGTGACCAATTAAATTGCATGTCCTCCGTGCATTGTGCAACTAACGAGATCACGGGCGCCCGAACCTCATCTGTGCGACACTTCCTCATGACTATCCTAACTAGTAATTACATCACAATTTTCACTACGGGCTTGTTAATGGATGTTATGGATCTTATGGAGAACCTACACGACTTCTTGATAAGCTCAAATTTCGCCTTCATCTTCTCTGCCAAGTCATGCTCACTTTTTTTTCCACCAAATTCCTTGGCTAGATTCAAGCCTTCATGTGACGGTGTGTGATTTTGTCGACGAGAATGTCTGTGATGGGGATAGGCACAACAAACCATAAACACACATCATGCACCAAGGTTAGAAGTTGTTTTATACATGTTATATTGATGTCGGTGTGGTGATAGTGGGGCACCCATACCAGTTTCAACAAACCTGATTGATTTACTTCGTGAATCCACTCAACTAGCTCCAATGCAATGACACCATATTCTTTGTGATACACCCATTTCATGTAATTCTCCATTTCAAGGTGGGGGAACCTCTTATATTCAGCCAAGTCCCAGTCCTCCATCTTTAAAAGGGGAGCCCTCGACAGGCACTAACCTTCAAAGGTTATATTTTCTAGCAATAGGGGCATGTGAATGCCAAATTTCTCCACGTCTGGGTCCTTGGTGAACTTCACCTTTAATTTGTGTGGAGGGATATACTCTAGAAACTTGGAGATGGGCTCGATGACCTCAACATCTATATCTTCTGCGTCCTCGTTGGCCTAAAAATATACAACCTTCTCAGGCTGGTTGTCCTTCTTCTATGCCTAGGTAGAAGAGTGCTTCCTAGGTGACTCATGCACTGGCATCGGCTATTTCTACTTATCTTTCTTTGGCTTACCGATCTCACGCACTGGTGTAGGCTTCGGCCTAGGTGACCTTGGCGCTGTAGGCAAAGGAGCTGGAGCCTCCATGCTCACACCTTCTGGAGTGACTCCTTTGGAGGCAACAGTTCCTTCGGTGCTTGCAGTCTCTCCTGGTCCTAACATAGTGCTAGAAATAAATTGTTGGGTTTCTTCTAGTAGATTGTCAAACACAAAGCTTGTGACCAAATACTTGAAAAATTTTGGATTCATAAGCGACAAATAGCATAGCACAAAAATTATCAGGATGAAAAGTGTTCTCTGCTGGATAGCCACATTTAAGTTATAGGAGATTTTGAATTCAAATTTGATTTCCACCCCCCAGAATCCATCCATTAATGTTGAATTGACAGCAGATCTCCAAATCTTTCTACCTTAAATGCTACCCCCCCGCTCCTCTTAACTATCTCCTAGTTATCAAATCATGAACAGTGACCCTAACGGTCATTTTATTTGTGTTGCATGGTATCTCCCTCCATAGTGTAGCTCCCTTCGTGTGGTCTCTTATATAGTCACATCACCCTTTTCTGCACAACTCCTCTGTCGCGGAGTCCCCAAAACTAGGAAGTGTAGTTTATAGTTGCAACTTCCTGGAGCACTAAGATTGTGTTGGCTTGAGAGGACCTTACCTAGGTTCAATGTTAATTAGCCAAATAAATCCCTACATTACTAGTCCTTTCAACATCAGCCCACAGAGAGCAGGCTGAATTCTCACCTGAAGCAGTATGGGAGAATTTTGGAACTACGTTTCCGCACCCTGAGATGGTTATGAGCTTGTTTGATTCCTTCTACCCCTACCTTTGCGTAGGTCACTTCACTCTAGGTATTGTAAGATGAGCCATTTATTCTGTCCTTTAATACCTCCATGAAAGGGTATGATCGACCTTCACGTAGCCTTAGCCAGTTGCTCAGGTACTTTCGCGCTGTTATGGTAGCATGCCATGCAGATTCCCCAATTAGTCTAAGTGGTTTTATTATCTTATCAAATAATTAAAGTTAACGCCGTGTAAACAGATATCCTTGATTTCGTTCAGTCATCCAATGTATTTGTATTCATTCACGCATCATATAAGCATAATAAAGGAAATTCATACATAACATATCAAGATATAATAACAGAACAAAGACATATAATTGCCTAATATCTTTCTTTATTAATATCTTCCAAGTGTTTACAAACTTTATCCACCCTGAGCACACAACTACAGGGGTCTGCACACTCATCTGTGGACTTCTACTATAGGCCTCTGCACAATCATTTGCAGAGCCTCTACCTACACTACGACCCATGACTTAGACTTCTTACTTCAGAGTTATGGCTCTCTTACATTATTCATCATTCTATGTCTCCAAGAATACTAAGCGATTAGCTCTTTTTATACAATCCCATGGTCTGTAGACTACCCTTTATGACACATAACACCTTCACACTTTGCGACAACAAAATGTGGAGACTTTACCATTTTATTACAAAAGTTAATTCAAACATGGGCTTTTAGCCCCAAAACTGCACTTAGGGGATCCTGCTCCCAACGGGCCCCCAACACAAACATCATGACTAGCCTTCGAGTCATTCGGTAGGCGCAAAGATCTTTGCACAAAGCCCATCTAGCTCTACTCGTGTGACCACTACCTTGGCTGTGCACTGAGCTGCCACCTGCTTCGCAGCCTCGAATATCTTCTCGGTCACTCCTCCTGCACTTTCATCTTGAAGTTTTTGGTGTGTCACTTGCAGAGTTGCAAGCTTGCCTTCACTATTTCTTGTGACTACGTAAGCTTCCTCCAACTAGGGCTTTAATTGATCCTTCAACATTTCTTCCTTGTGCCGTACTATGTCCACCTGTTCCTTCAGCTACTTGGCCTCCTACAGCTTGGATAGCCTCCATGCCAATGTGAGGGTTCACGGTACACCCTTAACTTCATCGTAGCACTGTTGTAGCTCATGTGTTTATGTCTCGAGCCTCTGTACATTTGGGTCCTCCTGAAATCTTGTTAAGACCTCAAATTATTGCTCGAACAACTGCATGCAGTTTGCTACTACACTTTCCACTGTCATGGTTGCCTCTATGACAGCGGTTGCCCACTGTTATTTGACTTCTGGTGGTGTGGAAGGTTGGGTGCCCAACTGTAACGCGATAATTTGAAGGTTCAACTCTAGCTGAACCCACGCCATCTCAATCTGAGTGTCATGCACCCCTATGGCCAACTTATGGATGCGTACCTCGACTAGCTCTTCCTCTAGAATGGCCAACTCTAGGACCATTCTGCATGCCTCCTCAACAATTTGCATGATCTTCTTGCTCTAGTTGGTTGCGTTGGTCTCAGTGGGAATGGAAAAATTTCTCTGTAGGGCAGTCTATTCATTGTTGATCCACTATTCACTGATCACATGGAGGGCGCGGTGCTCTCGGGCCCTCATTTCTGTAATTAATCCATCTGGCAAGAGGTGGAGTGCTTCGCGTGGAAGCTCTACCAAGTTCAACCCAACTCCCTTCAAGGCGCTGATAGTGGGTCTGTCAGCTTCATTGTCCATGGTCAATGCTCAATCTAGTAGCACTAGCACACTAGAAGCATTCGTGTGCAAGATATCAATAGCCTCTGAAGTGTCGATGGCCAAGCCGGTAGACACCGTACTAACCTGCAATGTGCGGGTTTGCAACTCCTGCAACCTGTTCTGGATAGCTCCTAGTATAATCTATTGTTGATGTTCAAATTTCTACAAGGCCTCCATGGTGACATCTCTGACTGTGTCACCGATATCATGTAAGTCACCCTCCATCAATGTGATAGGGTCCAGGGAGGTCTTGGTCACCTTGGATTTCTTTCTGGACCCTCCCTTCTCCAGCTCTCTTGGGTGGTTATGCAGGTGGATGTCTCTTGAGGGTCTGCGTTGTGTTGTTCTATTTCTTCCTCTTCTATGTTAGTGAAGGCAACTGTGGGCCTTTGTCAGCACCACACTCTTTTCCACCTATCTGCTTACCTGCCTGCTTTTCTTCCTGTTCCGCTTAGGCCTTCTCAACGACCTCCTTTTTCATCATTTCGACCAGCTGTGCCATCTTCAGCTTGGCCTCCTCCTTATTCTTCTGTGCAGTGGACTTTCTTCCACCCACTACCAGGTTCGTGGTAATGCACCACTCTGCTGGCCATTGATCAAGCACCACATGGATGGTGTCATCTGTGGCCAGATATGATAAGTCTGATTGATACTCGATGGAAATCATCTTTAAACTCGACATAGATCTGCAGGTTAGCGTACACCATGGGAAACAATCGCGACTTGCAATTGATGGCCATCCTGATATTCATCTCCATCAACATCCAAAAGATCTTACTGTCTCAAACTCACTGTGCGTCCTCGGTCTCCCACAACAAAGTGTACTTTGCTGCTTTAGGGAGGTTTGGCATGACCAAAGGGAATTGGCTATCCTCTGGTAGCTCCCATGCTACCAGCACAATCAATAGAAAGAGCCACACTTAGTGGAATCTCTTGCTTTTCTCTTATGCTTTTTGGTATTTTTCCAGGAACTCTCCACGAAGGTAGTCCAACCTGTTAAACTAGACTTCTTCCATGCACTGCTGTGTGAGCATGACAATAGACATCGGCACCTCATGGGCACAACAATTCCACATCACCTTCCCTGAAAGGATCTACATTGTTTAGATAATCTTCGGCAAAATCACATAACCAATCTTTTGTCGACGCGTTTCGAACCAACTAGTGTGGTTCATCGTCAGGACAAGTTGAAGAACCAATCCGGCTTAGCTTGATTAAATAGAGTGTGCAGAGACTCCAACAGCTATAATGCTAACGGCTAATTTTGACCTAATGATCCTGGTCAAACCCCTAAAATAGTTAATTAATATTTCTCGAAATAGGTAAAAAAAGGAATTCATTTGTTAATTAAAAATAGATAAATTATTATTATTATCTCAAATAATAAGAGAATTCATAGTATAATATTAATATTTTAATTATAATGATCATTAATAAATTATATCTCAAAATATATATTAAATAATCTATATTTAATATTATTCCAATATAATTTAAATACAAGTAAAAGGTAATCAATCACTATTATTTTTAGAATTTAGTTACACTAGTTAATTGTGTAATAATTATTTAATGGTCCTTGGTAAGTTAGATCTTCATTATTTTGTTTTCTAGAATATATCATATTTATTATTTAAATATAATGGTCCATTAAGATAATAAGTTATATAAAATAATATATGTTTATTTAATAATCTATAATTCCAAACAAATTGTTAAATCAATATTATTCCTAGAATTTAGTTACAATAGGTACATACCATAATTTAGGGTTGTTAAAGCCAAGTTTATTAATAATAGTATAACTAATATTATTGGTATATCATAATTTATTCTTTAAACCTAATGGTCAAATAATCAATATTAGTTCAATATTTATTAAATTCAATAAAATATTAAAGGTAACTAAGACCTACATTGCTACCTTGCTACCTTCACAGCGGGGTCGCAGATGTTGGAGATAGCGTACCCACGGAGCTTCTTCACCAACTTGAATTTTTCCTTCATTGACTCTGCAAGAGCCTGTTTGCCACCCTTGCCACCAAAGATCATTGCTGGATTCTTACCTATATACGGCAGGTGCATTATGTGGTGAACCAACATATCTATGATGGGTATCATCTCCTCCAGCCACAGACACCCATCATGCACCAAGCACAGTAGCTGCCTGATGACCAAAAATATCACCGAGGTTCAGTTATAGTGTGGCACCTAGAGTAGCTTGAGCAACCGTACCCTCACTACTCCTTTGAGCCATCTCTGTGGCTCCAACGCTGTCATTCCTGTATTTGTGTCTATGATGCGGTGCATCATCGGCTCAATCACCAGGTGTGGAAACTTCTAATGGTCTGTGATGTCCTAGTCTTCAAGCTTCAGTATCAGTACCCATGCCAAATGTGAACAGTCGAAAGAAATTTCATCTGGTACCAGAGGGGTTTGCAAGGGAGTCTTACTCTCATTAATATCCTTTCAGACCTTGAATTTAGGCTTGTGCAGAGGGACATACTCTGGAAATCATGTAATAGGGTCTACACCCTGGGCTTCAACCTCCTCTACTTCCATTCTCACATCCTCATCGTCCAGTGGGATGTCTTCGATATCTTCCTCCTCAACTTCTACATTTATAGCCTTGCCTTTCTCTTGTGTAGTGGGCTTTGGTGGGTTTTGCCTTAGTGAGGCGCACATCAGTATGGCAGGATGATTGCCCTTCTTGTCCTTCACAGTCTCTTTGGTTGGGGTTGGCTTTGGTCTTGGCATTCTCAGATATTTAGTGACCTTTGCCAATACTTCGGCCACTTCTGGAGCTGTTACTTCTGTTTCTCTGTCCATTTCCTGTGCCAGCTCCTCTACTACTTTTTTGGTATTTATAAATTTAGGAGGGGCTGACATGATCTTCTACAAGAATTTCTGTGTGTCCATCGACAAAGTCTCAAATACCCCATAAGTTATCAGAAGCTTGTATTGCTCGGGATTCATAGGCGCTTAAGAGCTCAATAATTTAATTCTCAAAATTCCAAGTGTTTCTTGTCGGAAAACCACTTATAATTTATACAACATTTTGAATTCAAATCCAACCATTCCCCCCAAAATCGGTTCATTAATGCCAGATTGGTGGCAAATTTTCAAGGATTTAAGCCATAAATTTCATCTTAAATGCTAGCTACCCACTCCATTTAGCCTCACTTCTGTTTCTTTTCATGAATAGTGACCGTAACTGTCACTTTCCAGCTGACTTGTGTGATTTCTCGTTGGGCAATGCATCTCTCTCCATGCTGCCGTGGACCCAGTGACACTTCCTTGCTTTGCACCATCTTCCAATCCACAACTCCCCAACCCGGGCAATGTAGTTTACAGTCCTACACCTGCTTTCAGCTACCTGCAGCGCTAATACTATGCTACCTTCATCTAGTCACATGGCCAGATGACTGGTGTATGGCTTCAAGCGACTGCCATTCACCTTTCCTGGGAAGGGTTCTCCATTTAATTTAACTAGTTGTACCACTCCTCCATCGGTAACTTCCTTAATGACATAGGGCCCTAACTAGTGCATTCGAAGTTTCCATGGAAATTTATCAAACTTACTATCATAGAGAAAAATCAAGCCATTTACCTTAAATGTGCACAACTTAATGTGTCGATCATGTCATGCTTTCTCACGCTGCTTTTGGACCGGTTGGTGAAATCCAGCCAAAATTCTCTCTTCCTCTAGTTCATATAGCTATGAGAGTCTTTCCTCTAGGGCTCTATGATCCATCATACCTGTGAGCACTACTATTCATAGACTAGGCACAATATACTCCATAGGCATTACCGCTTCAATGCCATAAACAAGCCTAAAAGGAGTTTTTCCAATCAACTTCTTGCATGTCGTTCGATAAGCCCACAGTACTGCAGGTATGCGTAGGTCCCAATCACTTTGCTGAGAATTACAAACCTTGGTCAACACATTTTTGAGCACTTTGTTGAGTGCTTCCATAGTCCCGTTAGCCTGCCGGTGATAAGGCATGCTCTTCTGGTGGTATACCTGAAATTCCTCCATCAGCCCGCTAATTGTTTCATTTAGGAAGTGCATACCACGATCACTCATCAAGATCTTTGGACAACCAAATCGCATAAGTACATGCTCAAATAGGAAATTCGTGGCAGTTGCACTTGTGCAATCCTTCACTAGCTACGACTCAACCCAACGAATCAAATACTCTGTCGCAATGATATTGTACCTTGCTCCTGTCTTTCTTTGTGGTTGAATGGGTCCTACAAAATCTATTGCCCATTTCTCGAAGGATTGCAGCATCATTTGTAGACTCAAAGGCATATCATCCCTCCGCGATGGCCTACCAGTCCTTTCACAGACATCACATGCCTTGCAATATGCTTTTGAGTCTTGATGGAGGGTTGGCCATCATAACCCTACGTGTAAAGTATTCTACGTGGTTTCTCTCCATGCATAATGTCCTCCCGTGACACCCCCATGAGTGTTCATGAGGATGCTGCTTCTTTCAAACTCAGGTACATGCCGTCACAATATCTCATCAATCCCCATCTTGTATAGATGCCCAACAATGACAGAAAAATCTGTTGCTCACACCATTAATTCCTTTTTCTGTTAGACGGTGTATCCTTCTAGTGCAGTACCCATCGTTAGGAACTATACTATATCCTCAAAATGACCATCTACGATGCACGCTGCAAATAGTTGTGCATCAAGCAATCCTTCTTCTAATTTAGTGGGTTCCTCCCCTATTTTGATGCTCGATAGATGGTTTGGTCCCGTGTCTAGTCATCTAGGCTTCTCGACAACTTCAAAATCATACTCCTAGAACAATAAGAGCCACTTGCAGATTCTCCCCCCCAACACATGCTTATTGACCAGGTACTTTAGCGCAGAGTGATCTGTATACATCTTAAAATGGCTTCCTAGCCAGTAGTGCCTATACTTCTGGAGCGCATACACCATGGCTAGCCCTTCACACTCGTGGTGGAATAGTTCTTCTCTGCTTTGGATAATATTCGGCTTGCGAACATGATAAGATGATCCAAGCCTTCTCTGCCAGCCTGTGTCAGTACTTCTCCCAATGCTATACATGACGCATTGACATGTACATGAAACTCTTTCTTCCAATATGGGGAGACTAGAGTCAACGCAGTGACCACATTTTCTTTCAATATATCCAAGTTGTTCTTACAGTCATCGTTCCAACATAATGTGACATTCTTATTCAACAATTTCTCCATAGGCACGGTGATCTGGGCATAGCCTTTGATAAACTTTTTGTAATATCCCATATGTCCGAGGGTAGCATGCTGTTGTTTCACACTCCTCAATGCTTCCAAGTTTAGTATCACTGTGATTTTGCAAGGTATACCATCAGTCCCTGTTTGCAAATCAAATGCACCAACAAGTTCCCAAAAGGAACAAAAAATAGACACTTCTTGAGATTGAGCATGATCTAGTATCTTCGATAGGTATCCAGCATTAGGTGCAAGCTTGCCACATGGCATTTAAGTAGCCCAAACACAGTCTAGTCATCAAAATATACCTCGAGGAACTTATGAATAAAGTCCTTGAATGCAACAACAACTACACGTGAGAAGATTGTAGGCACATTCTTCAATCCAAACGAAATTACAGTGTACCAAAAATAACCCCACTCAATTGTTATGGTTGTCTTGCTCCTGTCCTCTAGCACGATTTTGATCTGGTGGTACCCAGCGAACCCATCAGTGAAGGAATATGCTTCCTGGCCACCTAAATTGTCCAACATTTCATCAGTGAACGGAGTTGGGAAAGGATCATGTACACAAGTGTCATTCAGCTTTCTGAGATCCACCCATATCCTTATTTCATCCTTCTACTTCTTTTCCTATACCACCATTGGACTTACCCAATCAGATTCTTCCACAGGCTCAATGATGCATGCCGTGAGCATCTTGTCCAGCTCTAAGCAGACCTTTTCCTTATATTTCGGATTGAGACAGTAAGGCCTTTGCTTAGCCAGCTTCACATTGGGTTTCAATGTAATCTTCATCATTTATACATCCCAATTATCCCCTTCAGATCAGTGAACTTGGTATGGAATAAATCATATATTTGTAGAGCAATTTAGCAACCTTATCCACCGTCGCGTCGTCCCAGTAGTCTCTAATCTTCGCAAATTTTGGTTCTGCCTCTGTACCAATGTTTACTTGTTTTGTTTTCAATGACACGGTTATATCAGGGTTCTCAATCTACGGTCCTTGAACCTCATGGTGACCTTATCTTTCTGGAATGTTAATCTTTCGTGGATCCTCGTCCTCTTCTTCAGCAGTTACATTATAACATTCTAGCGCATGACTCACCAGAGTAGCCCATTGAGGAAGAATCAGGTCTAAAGGATCCTGCGGTATCCTAAAGATTGCGGCTTTCACTTCTTGTAGCACTTCATCAATACTGTCAAACCCATCCTCAAAACTGAATGTCATCATCAATCCCTCACGCAGGATATCCCATTTTTCTATCCCATGGTGGAGCTTGGTTTCTACATACCAGTTCATCAAGATAATATCCAAGGTGTGACAGAATAAGTGCACCCATTCAGGTTGGGGCTTTTCTCCATAAGTCTGGGTCCATTTGGCCAAATGCGTGCACAGATCATCCTGCCCATCATACTTGTCTGTCATTCACATCTTCAACTTCCCAAAGAAAGTTCCCATCATTATCCTACATTTGTGCCAATCATCAAAGCTTCCCTTATGCGTACCCCACCATCTTGCGGGCATAGCGTGCAGTGCCTAGTCCAATGCCTAAAAGTGCTTCTTTTCACCCAATATTGATCTCGCACTATTATCTTATATATATGGTCCAAATCGTCATTGCTCTCATAATTGTGGACTTGTTCCATATAGCGCGATCCCTCAATAGGATCTAGAGGTACTATTACGTGTAGAGATTTCTTCTCAGATATCATCTACCACTTCTTCAGATTGATTACTCCATTCATATTAGTAGCCCTGTCAATTCCTAGGAGTGAAGGATAGGGATTGTTGTCATCCACTATCTCTATTACTTCAAAATCAGCCAGCGTGCTCGGTCTCTCAATATCCATGGTCACCCCCTATAGTTGTCCCATGGGGATGATCTTCTGCTGATTGGCCATCCTTAGCTGAATCGGAGACCATTCCAGCACGGGTGTCCCCATTCGTTCCCAAGTCTACTTCGATAGGATGTTTACATCTGGCCCCAGGTCCAAAATAACCAGATCCATCTCATACTCTCCTATCTGCATGGTCAGTCTCATCTCCCGTCTCGTCCTTGTTTTATGCTTGCCAATCTTTTGTACTACACATGGCTCACCCGACATGGTTCCAACACATCTATTGATGAACTCTTCTAACCCTCTCATAGCCTTACTATTGCATGGTAAATTCATACAAGTCTCCAGGAAGGTTATGAGTATAGAGGGGTCCATCTCCTACTCAAGCTTATCCTTGCTTCCTGAGGTGATGGCCTCAACAAATCTCTTCTTAGATTCTAGGAAGGTTTCACATGCATGCTCCAAATCGAACTCAACCTCCTTCGCTAGAGCTTTACAGACCCATGTACTTTCTTCTAGCTATTTCCCCTTGTCATCTCCTATCACGATTCCACTTCTGAGCACTATATTTAAATTTGGATCCTCTTCGCATGGCTCAGACCTCATCATCTGCAAGTCCTAAGTTGGCGAAGGTGGTAGTGCCCGTTTGTCACATATCCTAGCTATCAACGTAGGGCAGTCTTTCGTTTCATGATCAAACAACGTGCAATACTTGCACGGCGGACGTTTTGGGTGAGTGAAATTGTGGGCATAGTGTTCTGGTCCTCCACAATTGTTGAAAATCAACTTCCCTCAACCTCTTCCAGTTCCTCGTCCTCAACCTCATCCGTGCCCCTGAAATCCTATCCGCACCATCCCTACGCTCTAGTCAGGGGGTCGTGTTTTAGCCTGAACCCTATAGGTGGGATTTTTATCCATCATCAATTCATAGCTCTTGAAAGTATGCTCATCATGCCCTATCAACCTACAAAAGTTGCAGAATAGATGTTGCAACATCTGTACAAACTTTTGCAGCAAATGACAGTTATCTGTGGCATGTTTTCCTACTACCTGACAGATAACGAACCATAATGTAGGCCCTATGCTAGGTCCAACTTGAGCTTCTATCCTTAAAGGCATTAGTCCCCCTCCTACAATATAGTTCGTAGAGACTGGACAATGGTACTTGTCATGCCCCTGACTCTTGCATTTCAAGCACCATACCTCCTCATGCACCTTTGGTCGAACCATCATGTCCTGCTTCAGACTTTGCATCTGAAGGAAAAGATTCTTCAACTGCATATGGATCTGCTAAGCTCCTAGATTTGGATCTTGCATTGGAGTTTCATGTAGTCTTATGGTAATCTCCAAGGCCTCCACCTGAGTGGTTATCTTCTGCTACGACAATGCAGCACTTAAGTGTGGCATGAGCAAAGCAATAGACCACTCGTGATGTTTTCCATTTGTTAGGTTCATTTTGGCTTTGCGGATTGTACATTTCAACCTATGATCTAGTTCCCAAGGTGTCTCGCTTAGTTGCATCATGATTTATTTGAATCCCACAATCGACTGCACCTCAGATTTGGGCCAATGAAATTCTTTATTTAGTGTTGTTTGGATGTATGCCACTCCAAGATTCAAGTTATCATTAGAGTACTTAATATACCAAATTAGCGCATGATCTTGCAGAGCACTAACCAGTGTCGCATTCTTTATATGATCATCTGTAACACCTTGAGCTTCCCACACAGCCCTTACAATGAAATAGAACTGGTCTAGGTCCTCACTAACTAATCCTTTGAACAAAGGCAGTGTCACTGTATTTTCCATACTGAACTATGGTGGAGGTGGACATGGTACAGGTGAAGTTGGAGGTGATGTTGGTGAGGTCGGAGGTGGTGTGGGTGGAGGTGGTATTCGCGGGAATCCTTGTCTTATTAATTGAATATCACTTCGCAGAGAAATCTTCGTTATGTCTTCCTCATCACCTCGCAGAGGTGAAATCAATGGACTATACTCCAGACCCTTTTTTCCTTTGTTCGCGTAAGTTTTTCCACTTCGCGTAGTCCCCAATATCAAGGTAGCTGCATAACCCATTTTTGGCACAATATAATTTTAATCTGGGTATTCAAAGATTTTACGTACTTACCTCCTTTGAAAAAGCGTGGCTCCGCCTCACTGTAGCTGATAGAGGTGTCGACCGCGAATTCAATCATAAATCCTCCTATGACGTGACCAAGCCAATGATCAATAGCACGGATGATCCTATCCTTCGATGCTTCTAATTTATGTATTAGCTCTAAGGTCCACATAATAGGACCGTCAAGTTTCCACCTTCCTTAGTTATCTGCTAGCTTCGCAATCCACTCGTATAGCTAAATAACGAAGGAGCAGAAAAATATCTCATGGATCTTTGTATGCAGGTACCTGTCCAACCACTATTCCTTTGTCATTTGCAGGTTTCTATTCTCTTGCACCATGAATTCTTGGATCTTCCTATCCAACCAGTCTCTGATCTCCTTCGTAGATGGATTCCAGTGATATGACATCACACATCTCTTATGACGATTCTAGTCTCTGCAATGGAACCATTTTTTGGCTTAAGGGGCCTTACCCGGGTTCAGCTTTAATTGGCAAAAAAAATCCCTACACTACTGGCCCTTTTGGCATCAGCTGAGGAAGTGTGGGCCAAAGTCTCACCCGAAGCAGTATGGGGGGATGCTGGAACCAAATTTCTACACCTTGAGATGGTTGTGATGTTGTTTGACTCCTTCTATCCCTCCCTTCACACAGGTCGCTTCGCTCTAGGCCTTATAAGACGAGCCCTTTATTCTGTCCTTTAATACCTCCGCGAAAGGGTATGATCGACCTTGGAACAGCCCTAGCCGGCTGCTTAGGTACTTTCGCACTACTATGGCAGCGTGTCGTGCAGATTCCCCAATTAGTCTAAGTGATTTTCTTATGTTATCAAATAATTAAAGTTAATACTATGTAAACAGATATCCTTGATTACATTCATTCATCCAATGTATTTGTTTTCATTCACGCACCATATAAGCATAATAAAGGAAATTCATACATAACATATCAAGATGCAATAACAGAACAAAGACACAAAAATTTCTGAATATCTTTCTTTATTAATATATTACAAGTGTTTACAAACTCTATCCACCCTGAGCACACAGCTGCAGGGGTCAACAGACTCATCTATAGAGCCTCTACCTACACTACGACCCAAGATTTAGACTTCTTAATTCAAAGCTATGACTCTCTTACACTATTCATCATTGTATGTCTCCAAAACTACTTAGAGATTAGCTATTTTTATATAGTCCCATGGTCTAGGGACCATGGGTAGATCTCTTACAGTCGACTTTACTTTACAAAACTAAGGGTGGACTACCCTTTATGACACATAACACCTTCGTGCTCTGTGACCACAAAATACAGAGACTTTACCATTTTATTACAAAATTTAATTCAAACATGGGCTTTTAGCACCAAAACTACTCGTGGGGGGTCCCACTCCCAACACTGTGCTATCGTCATGTATTCATTGAGGTAGATCTCCTACATACAGATTTAGCAACTCCCATTCACTTTTCTCAGTAAAGGTTCCTCGTTCAGCTTTGCGAGCTGAACCGTGCCCCCATCCATGATTTCTTTGATGACATATGGCCCCAACCAGTGCATTTGAAACATTCCTGGAAATTTAGAGAAATTACTATCATATAATAAAACCAAGTCATTTACCTTGAACATGTGCATCTTGATGTGTTCATCATGCCATGACTTTTCATGTTCCTTTTGTACTTGTTGATGAAATCAAGCCAAGAATCTATCCTCTTTGAGCTCCATCAACTGCACGAGTCGTTCTTCCAAGGCTTTATAGTATACCATCCCTGTGAAGGCTACTATGCATACACTAGGCACAATATATTCCATAGGCATCACATCTTCTATGCCATAGACCAACCAAAAAGGTTTCTGACCTATTAGTTTTTTGCAAGTAGTTCTTTACGCCCATAATACTACTGGTACACACACGTCCCAATGATTTTGCTGCGTGTTGCAAATATTTTTCAACACATTCTCGAATATCTTATTGAAGGCCTCTACTATCCAATTAGCTTGAGGATGATATGGCGTACACTTCTAACGATACACCTAGAACTCTTATGTCAGCGCGCTGATCGTTTCATTATGGAAGTGGGTATTGCGATCACTTATCAATACCCTCGGGCAAACAAACATGGTTAAGACATATTCAAATAAGAACTTGGTTGTTGTTGCCCCTGTATAGTCCTTCACAGGTTATGCCTCCGCCCATTGGGTCAGATACTCTGTCGCGGTGATGATATAGTGTGCTCCTGTTTTCATACCTGGGGTTGAATCAGTCCCACAAAGTCGATTGCCCATTTCTCGAATGGCTGCAATGACACCTAAGGATTAAGAGGCATCTCATCCCTCTGCGATGGTTTTCCTATTCTCTGACATGCATCGCATGCCCTGCAATAGGCTTTAGAATCTTTATGCAATGTATGCCACCACAACCCAGCATGCAAAACCTTCTGTGTTGTTTATTTTCCTCGATAATTTCCTCCCACATCTCCTCCGTGAGGTTTAGCAAGGATACTACTTCATTCAAAATCAGTCAAATATCATCGTAGTATCTCGTTCAATCCCATTTTATACAAATGTCTGGAAATTACTGAGAAATTAGCCACACGTACTACCAATTATTTCTTCTTTTGACTAGTGTAGTCTTATGGAGCTGTTCATGTGGTCAAAAAGTTGATAATATCTGCAAAGTGGTTGTCCACTACACACACCACGAAGAGTTGGGAATCGGGCAAACCTTCCTCCAAATTAGTAGGTTCCTCCCCTGTTTCAATTCGTGAAAAATGTTTAGGTCCTACATTCAACCTTCCTGGCTTGAAAATTACCTCAAAGTTGTATTCTTGAAACATTAGCACCCATCTACATATCTTCCCCCGCAACACAGGCTTATTGACTAGGTACTTCAAGGCGGAGTGGTTTGTGTACATCTTGAAATGTGTGCCCAATAGAGAGTGCCTGAAATTTTGGGTTACATACATCATAGCCAATCCCTTGCACTCTATCATTGAGTAGTTATTCTCAGCCTTTCATAACTTTTTGCTAGAAAATGCTATAGGGTGATCCATTTCTCCTTCACCAACGTGTTTCAACACTGATCCCAACACAATACATGAGGCATCAACGTGCATGTGGAATTCCTTCTTCTAATCTGGGAAGACCAAGATCAGTGTGGTGACCATATTTTCTTTCAAGACATTTAGACTACGCTGACATTCTTCATCCCAACAGAATGTAGCATCCTTCTTCAACAAAATTTCCATGGGCGCAGTGATTTGGGCATAAGCTTTGATGAACTTTCGAGAATATCCAAAATGGCCCACCATTGCACACAACTATTTGACACTCCTCGGGGCTTCCAAATTGATTATTACTGTGATCTTGGCAGGGTAAAAAATTACTCCTTTCTTGCATACCACATGACCCAAAAAAATCCCAAAGGGGACACAAAACAAGCACATCTTCAGGTTTAGTACGATCTGATACCTTCATCACGTATTAAACATTAAGTGCAGACTGGCTACATGATGCTTTACTATCCCAAACACTGTCCATTCATCAAAATATACCTCCAAGAATTTGTGAATAAACTCTTTGAATGCCGCGATGACTACGTGAGAGAATATCTCTGGCACATTCTTGAGGCCGAAGGGCATCACCATATACTGAAAACACCCCAATTCCATCGTGAAGGTTGTTTTCCTCTCATCTTCTAGTGTGATATTGATCTAATGTTATCCATAGAACCCATCAATAAATGAGTAGGCCTCCTACCCTCCAACATTGTCCAATACCTCATCAGTAAATGGTGTTGGGAAAGGATCATGGACGTCGGCATCGTTTAGCTTTCTTAGATCTACAAAAATCCTTATCTCTCCCTTCTACTTCTTTTCCTAATCTACCATTGGGTTCACCCATTCAGATTCCTCCATTGGTTCAATAATACCTGCCTCAAGCATCTTGTCCAATTCCAAGTGGACCTTTTCCTCATATTTGGGATTAAGGCGATATGGCCTCTCCTTAACGGGCTTTGCATCCAGTTTCAAAGTTATTTTCATCACTCCCAAATCGTCTATGATTCCTTTGAAGTTCAAATATTTTTGTAGGAAAAATATCCTGGTACTCACGGAGTAACTCAACAACTTTATCCATTGTGGCATCATCCTAATAATCTCTGATCTTCGTGAATTTAGGCTCCCCTTAAGTACCAATGTTTACCTGCCTAGTTTTCAATGGTGTGGTGATATATGGGTTCTCTATTTGCAGACCTTCGATCTCACAACAACCTTCTATTTATGAGATATTGATATTCCATGGATCCTCATCCTCCCCTTCAATAGTCATGGTATAGCATCCCAGCGCATGGCATAGCTGGGTGCTCTAATCCGATTGAGCCAATTCTAAAGGATCTTGTGGAATTCAGAAGATCATTGCCTTAACCTCTTGCGGTGCCTAACCAATGCTTTTGAACCTGTATTCAAAGCTAAAGGTCATTAATAATCCTTCCCTCAAGCTATCCCACTCCGCGTTTCCGTGGTGGAGCTCTATTTCCAAATACCAATTCATAGGGATTATGCCAAGAGTGTGACAAAATAAATGGACCCATTCTATCTATGGCTTTGTTCCATACTCTTTAGTCCATTTTTGGAAATGATTGTGTGGATCATTCCTCCCATCATATTTCTTAGTTAACTGTACTTTAGGATGACCAAATCACATCCTCACCATCCTCCTATAATCACGCCACTCATCAAAGTTGTCTTTGTGCGTACCCGACCACCGAGCAAGCATAGTGCGCAGTGCCAAATCCAACACCTGAAAGCGGCGATCCTTTAGATCTTCTCTTTAAAAAGCATCCAAAAAATTATTTAGATTAGTTAAACCATCGTAATAAGGTAAATTTCTTACCTCTGATGACACACAGTGCAATGACTTGGTCATCATGTTGCAGCGTATTGTGGATACTTTGTGCAACCTCTTTTTCCAATGTTCCAACTCTTCATCTGAATCCAAGGTATAGGAACTTTTGTAGTCCCATGCAATCCGTCACTCGATCATTGGATTAACCCAATATTGGTCTTGTGCCATAATTTTGTAGATTTTATCCAAATCATCATTACTTTCCTCATAGTCGCGGACTGGTTTGGTATAGCACAGTCCTTCTGCAGGTTCCAATGGTACTACAACATGGAGCGATTTTCTTTCAAATGACATCATCCTCTTCTTCAAGTTGATGACCCCATTCATATCAATATCCCAATCTATTCCAAGTAGTGCGGGGAATGGATTGTTGTTATCAACATTTTCTATCACTTCAAAATTAGCTAGCACACTCACACCTTCTATATCTATAGTAATTCCTTGCAATCGTCCCATTGAGATAATATTATGTTGGTTCACCATCCTCAGTTGAATCGGTGACCACTGCAGCATAGGTATCCCCATTCTCTCCCAGTTCTATTTAGGTAATACTTTCATGTCAAACCCCAAATCCAAAATAACTTGGTCCATCTCATAGTCTCTTATTTGTGCAGTAAACCTCATCTCGTGCCCTGTTCTCGCCTTATCCTTACCAATCTTTCTGACTACGTGGATTCCATCAAGAGAATTATCCTTACTGGCACAATGGTTTATCAATTCCTGTAGTTCTTTCATAGCCCTGCTATCATGCAGTAGTTTCATAGAAGTCTCCAAGAAGGTAGTAAGCATAGAGGGGTCAACCTCTATAGGCGCGATGGTGTTTGGTAGTTTGTTTTGACTCTCTAAGGTAAAGGTTTCAGAAAATATTTTCTTCGCTTCCATTAATGTTTCCCTCGCACACTCTAGATTGAAACCAATCTCCTTTTCTAGGGCCTTGCAGACCCATCCACCTTCAGGTTGTTTTCCCTTATCATCAATAGTCGTGATCCCACTTCACAATATGATATTCACATTTGGGTCCTCTTCCTGGGGCTTGGCCCTCATCATTTGTAAGTTATGGATAGGATGCTGAGGTTGCGCCTTATTTTCCTGCATCTTGGCCATTAGCATAGTACATTCTTTGATTGTGTGGTCAAACTGAGTACAATATTGACATGATGGGCGTGTCTGACTCGTACACTCCTACGCGTAGTGTCCTGGCATTTGCAATTGTAGCAAATTTCTTGCCCATGAACCCTACCAGCTCATCCTCCTCCTCAGCCTCATCCACGTCCATGATATCCTCCGTGCACTCCCCCTATGCCCTGATCCCAAGGTCGATCCTCTTGCATTCGATACATAGGCATCCTATCCATCATTAATTGATAGCTTCGACAAAGGCACTCATTGTGGCCCATCAACTTGCAAAATCGTAAAACAATTGTTGCGGTGTCTGTACAAACTTTTGCGGCAAATGACAATTATCTGTGACATGCTTTCCAACCACTTGACAAATAGCACACCATAGTGTGAGCCCCATACTTGGTCCTGCTAGAGCTTCCTGTCTCAGGGGCATCGCCCCCCCCCTGTAATATAGTTCGCGAAGCCAGGGCAATGATCCTTATCATGCCCCTAGCTCTTACACTTGAGGCACCAGACTTCTTCATGCACCTCTGTCTTGGCTTATTTTTCTATTTTCAGCTCTACAGTTCCAAATAGAGGTTTTGCAACTACGATTGAATTTGTTGAACTCCCATTCTTTGTTCAAACCGGTCTGAGTATCTGCTAACGATGCCAACAGATTATCAGCGCAGTACTTAATGTACCATGTCAGCATGAAATCCTATAGAGCAGTAACCAGATATGCCTTCTTTATATTATCATCCATAATTTTTTTTGCTATCCTCATAGCCTTCGTAACAAACCAAAACTAATCTGGATCCTCACTTCCTAAGCCCTTTAAAACTCACAACTTCATTGTATTCGACATGTTGACTGGCGACGGTGGTGGTGGTAGTGTGGCTGAAGGTGTATGTTGTGGAGGTGAAGGTGGAGGTGGTGTGGATGGATGAGGTATTCATGAAAAACCCTGCCTTATCAAATAGATAACACTCTGCGGTGAAGCCTGTGTTTCTCCCTCGTTGTCGCTCATAGGAGGTTCAATCAATGGGCTATACTCAGGTCATTTTCTTCCCCTATTTATTAACATCTTCCCACTTCACATAGCTCCAAACATCAAGGTAGTGGAATAACCTTTTTCTCACACAACTGTATCTTAATCCAGGTATTCAAAAATCTTAGATACTTACCTCACGGTCCTTTGAAGAAATGTCACTCTTCTTCATAGTAACTGACTAAGGTGTCGACCACTAACTCTATAACAAATCCTCCTATAACCCAATCAACCCAATGGTCAACAGTGTGCATGATCTTATATTTAGAAGCTTCTAGCCTTCACACTAATTCTTGAGTCCACACTATTGGACCGTGAATCTTCCACCTCCCTTGGCCATCTACCTATTTAGCTATCCACTCGTATAGTTCAATCGAGAAGGTGCAGAAGAAAATTTTGTGTATTTCTGTGTACAAATATCTATCCAACCACTATTCTTTTGTCAGTCACAGATTCCTATTTTCTTGCACCATGAGTTCATGGATCTTTCTATCCAACCACTTCTCAATTTCCTTCTTCATCGGACTCCAGTGATGCTGTATCACACATCTCTTTATGCAGATCCTAGTCCTACAACAAAACCATTTGTTGGCTTAGGGGGTCCTAACCCAGGTTTGGAGTTAGTTGTGCCAATCAAATCCTTACACTACTGGCCCTTTCAGTATCAATCCATAGTGTGCAGACTGAAGTCTCACCTGAAGCAGTATGGGGGGGGTGCTGGAACCAAGATTCTGCACTGAGAGATAAGTGTGATGTCCTTCTGTGACCCAGATATGCCTTAAGTAGATCTCTAAGCCCTTATGGCTTATCATTGTAACATTATTTAATCAATCTCTAGACCTACGCAAAGGTCTAAGATTGGCTTTTGCGGATCCTGGATAGGTCAATTAGCTAATTATGTGCACCATAGATTACTCTTAGACTAGTATTTACTCAGATCTACCTAAGTGTTTGATAAATTTAACAGAAAGTGTGATGATATTCATGTAGTTACTTAAAATTAATTTTGTTCAAGTAAATTCATGCATCAATACATCGTTATTTCATAAAGACATCATTCCATCACAACATATATCGCAATCATACATAACAGAAGTAAAGAGCTAAAACACAGGAATTTTTGCAACAATCTTCTTTATTGATCTTTAATATAGGTTTTCAAACTCAATTCTTCCCTGCACACTTAGCGTCAGGTGTCTGCGCACTCAGTTGCGGACACTACTCTAAGCCTCTACGCACTCAACTATAGAGCCTTTTCCTCATGTAAGACTACTTCGCTGCACTAGACTCCTTCGCTCAAGCACATAGACAAACTTCGATTACTTTCCTTATACTCTCTAAGACACACCTATTTATACAATCCAATGGTACGCGGACCATGCGTAAATCTTCAAAAAGCTGACTCAAGCTTACATAAAGGAGGGTAAAACCATTTTTTGACTCTTAATTAGCTACACGCTCTGCGACCACAATTTGTGGAAACTTTACATCTTTTTACAACAAAACTTGTGCTTTTAACACAAAACTGACCTAGGGGACCCCATCCCCAGCGAAAGGGGAAGGCTCCTACAACTAAGTGCGCAGAGACCTTGGTAAGTCCGTAGCTGAGTGTGCGGGCCCCTGCAACTGGGTGTGCATGGATAAGGAGTCTGTAATTGAATGCTTATTCATAATAAACACTGTTTGAGCCAAATATGTACATTTCTGCCTTGTTTATTTATTTCTATTAAGTTATTTATCTTCACTCTGTGATCTGTTTTATATGACTTAATGCTTAGTTTCTGCACGAAATAGATAGATTTGTAATATTTATGCATAATAAGTATAATTAGCCACCTTTTGAGAGCTTAGAAAGTTGTTAAATAAATATTTTGTAATTAACTCCTCGGAAGGGGAATATCTATGCAAAGACAAATCTAGTTCATAAATGCTTCAGAATATACTATTTATTGTGTGAAAGTAGTGAATCTGCGTCTTTTATTCTTGTTAAGTATAGTCAAGTACCTTCATGAAGGTCTGAAGGTCATTTTGATAGAGTTATAATAACTAATCGTTGGACGAAATAGGTTTGCATGGAGGCTGATCTAAGGTATAAGAACCTTAAGAAGACCATAACATAGGCCTCTGGATGTAGAAACCTAGTTCTAGCATCCACCAATATTGCTTCGAGTGAGACTACAACCTGCACTACATAGGTTGTTTCCAAAAGGGCCAGTAGTTAGGGTTTTGTTGGTTGGCGTGAATAAATCTGAACCTGGGTCAGGCCCCCTTAAGCCAACAAATGGTTTTGTTGCCAAGACCAGGATCAATCTGAGGAATGTGTGATGTCAAACAACTGGTTCCCTACCAAGAAATAAATTGAGAAGTGGCTCGATCAAAATGAACACACATTTGGAGCTTAGGAGAATAGAAATCCATTGTTATCCAATGAGCAGTGGTTGAGTAGATACCTATACTCAAACGAAACCATTTTTTTTTTGTTTCTTCCCTTGCGAACTCCATGAGTGGATGTCTAGATTGGTAGATAGTCAGGGTACGTGGAGACTTGACGATCATATTTTGTTGACTACAGAGTTCGTGAGGTTCTTGGAAGCTTCAGAGAAAAAAATTGCGTGGGTTGTTGATCACTAGATTGATCAAAGACTCAGAGAATTGTGACAGAGTTCACGATCAACACAACTATTAGTTACGGTGAAGCAGAGTGCAGGCTCTTCAAAGGACCACAATGTAAGTACTTACGATATTTGGAAACTTGGATCAAGATGTTCTTGTGTGAAAACTAGGTTATGCCATTACCTTTATGTTTGGGACTACATCAAGCGGAAAACCCTTTAGGAGGAATGAAGAATCGAGTTCTGAATATAGTCCTCTATTTGGATCCTCGTCGAGTGATGAAGGAATGATTCTAAACACACCGCAAAGTGCGATATAGTTGGTAATTCCGTGTATCCTACGGATACCTCATCTATCCACTTCACCTCCAGCTCCAACTCCACCACATACACCTACACCTTCGCCTCCACCTCCACCTCCACCGACACCTTTCAATATGGAGAATGCAATGAAGATGCTAACCTTCAAAGGGTTAGGAAGCGAAGAACCTGAACAGTTCTAGTTCGTGCAGATGTTGTGTGGATAGCATAGTAGATCACTGATGATAATCTAAAGAAAGCACAGATGGTCATGGCACTACAAGATAGAGCGATGACCTGGTATATCAAGTATTTTAAAGATCACCTTGTCGTGATGTTGGTAGATACTCAACAAGAATTAAATCATGAGTTTAAGAAGCCGAAATCTCAGGCGTAGTTTGTTACAGAGTTTAAGAAGATAAATCAAGTGGTGAATGAATTCTTGTGGGATTTAGATAAAAGGCTAAAATTTCTAATTTGGAAGGATAATATGAACATCACAGATGAGCAACAAAAATATTGTTACATTGCTTCATTGTTTCTCTACTTAAGATTACCATTGTCGCAACAGAAGATAGAAACACAAGAAAAAGCTCTAGAAATTGCGATGAGGTTGGAAGCCTCGCCAATACAAGATACAAATATTGAAGTACAACAGATTCACTTGTAGCTCACAATTCTGCACCTGGATTTGCTGGGCCTGAAGAAGGGAAAGGAAGCCTAGCCTGAGGTGCACGCTAAAGTGTGGTGCTTGAAATGCAAGGGCAATGGGCACGATAAGGACCATTGCCCAGTTTATCAAAATTATCTTATTGGGGGGGGGGGGTGTGTACCCATGAAGCCGGAAAATATTGTTGGGTTGAGCGCAAGAGCAGCGCCATGGTGTGCTATTTTTCAAGTTACAGGATAGCATGTGATAGACAATTTTCACCTACTACAAAAGTTTGCACATACCTGTCAACAATTGTTTTTCAATTTCTGCAAGTTTGTAGGTCATGATGAGCCCATTGTCGAAGTTACAAATTGATGATGGATAGAACCCCTACCTATCGAATGCAGGCATAAACTCAGCCTCTGGATCACGGTACGGGTGCAACGTATAAAGGATTCTAAGGCCATGGAAGAGGAAGAGGAGGAGGGGCTGGCAGAGGCCATGGACAAGTTATTTGCTATAACTATGGTGAAGCTAGAAATTTTGTGTGCGATTGTCAGAACCCAATGCATCCATCTTGTCAACATTGCAGACAATTTGATCATGTGATAGAATATTTCCTGATCTTTATAGAAAGTAGGCAGGAAAAGAAGACGCAGACCCAACAACCTACACTGAATATCCATATGATGAAGGAAGAACCACGCGAAGAAGATCACAATGTTAATATAGTAACGCGTAGTAGTATGGCCACAGGTGAAGAGAAGGGGAAGACATAAGAGATTGAAGGATGGGTGCACAAGGCCATTGAAAAGGAAGTCAGGTTTGACCTCAACTAGGCTAAAGAAAATTTTATGGAGGCTACAAAGAACCTCGCTGAAGCTTCTATGTCTAGAAGCCAAGAAAAATTAGTTGGAAATAGTGAAGTGCCAAATCTGGATCCTTCGTTGTTAGCTACTTTTCCAAAGACCTGTATGAAGTTAATATGAGATAAGAAGGTAGTATAGGGAATCCAAGAGCTAATAGACAACTGTGCGAGTAATATTAATCCTCCTTCAGAACAACGCGTCATAAGGAAGCTTGGTAAGCATAAGAAGTAGAAAGGGCGCGAGATGAGGTTGACTGCGTAGATAGAAGAGTATGAAATGGAAAAAGTAATCTTGGATCTAGTGTCATATGAAAATTTGATTCCTAAAAAAACTTGGGAAAGGATGGGGAGATTTACACTGCAATGGTCTCCTATACACTTACCCATTGCCAATCAACAAAAGATTATTCTTATGGGGCACCTGTATGGGGTAACAATCGATATTGAAGGAGTAAGTGCTTTGGCGGATTTTGAAGTAATAGAAATAGTAGATGACAACAATATATATCTTGCACTACTAGGAATTGATTTTTCCTTTGACATGGATTTGGTGATTAATTTGAAGAAGTGGAAGATGACATTTGAGAGGAAGGCACTTTGGGTTATTACGCCATTGGACCCTGCTGAAGGAGTGCACTATACAGAGCCTGTTCATGACTTTGTGGAGGATAATGATGATCTAGACTAGATATACAAGATCACAACACGAGATGAATATTGGATCAATCATATGGCCGATGGACAAATTACATGGGATAGGGATAGTTCATTTACCTTAGACTCAGATGAAGAACTCGAGCACTGGAAAAATCGGTTGCACGAAGTATCTATGTTGTGCTATAATATGATAACCAAATCACTACAATGCATATCCGTGTAGATAATAAATCTTCCACACTATGATGGTTTGAATTATTTTAATCTCTTTTTGGATAAATTTCAAAGGGAAGTGCTCAACAAGCATCGATTCTAGGCCCTTGAATTGGCATTGCGCACTACACTTAGCCGATGGTGGGGTACACACAAGGAGAGTTTCACAGACTGGAAGGAATACAAACGAATGATGAAGCTAAGGTTTGGAGATTCTAACACATGAATGAATAATAAGTACAGTGGGAAGGATGACCCGCACGAACATCTTACATGGTGGACTAAAGCTTGGGGTGAATAACCTCAACTGGAGTGGGTTCATGTTTTCTGCCATACCATAGACACTATACCTATGAATTGGTATCTAGAAACAGAATTGCACAATGGAATGACTAAAAGGGTTATTCTGCGGGAAATATTCCTGTTAACTTTCATCTTTGAGGATGGATTTGAATGCATTGATGAGGCACTACAAGAAATTAAGGCTACTATTTTTAGAATGCCCAAAGATCCTGTGGAATGGGTGTAGCTAGGATGGAGTACACCATTGTACCACACACTGGAATGCTACAATATGACTGCTAAAAAGGGGGGGGATGATCCAAGGAAAATCAACATTCTAGAAAATGAAGGTTAATGTGAGGTTGAAGGACCTCAAATAGAGAACTGAAATGTAATAGTCACTGAAAGCCCAACAAGTAAATATTGGATTTGATGTTGAGCCTAAGTTCTCAAAGATGGGAGACTATTGGGACAAAGATATAGTAGACAAGGTGGCCAAATTGTTGTGCAAATACTAGGATATATTCCCAACTAAGTTCTCGGACTTGAAGGGTATTCTAGGAGACTTGGGCATTATGAAAATTACTTTGAAACATGATGCGAAGCCTATCAAGCAGAGACCTTATCGGCTCAATCTGAAGTATAAAGAAAGGGTGCACAAAGAGCTTGATAAAATGATGGAGGCCAGAATTATTGAACCAGTTTAAGAATCTGATTGGGTGAGCCCCATGGTGGTTTAGGAAAATAATAAGCATGGTGAAATTAGGATATGTATAGATTTGAGGAAGCTGAATGATGCAAGTGTGCATGATCCATTTCTAACACCATTTATAGATGAAGTGTTAGAGAATGTTGGAGGATAGGAGGATTATTCATTCATTGATGGGTTCTTAGGATACCATTAGATTAAGATCATGTCAAAGGACCACAAAAAGGCAACCTTCGCAATGGAGTGGGGTTTCTTTTAGTATATAGCAATTCCATTCGGGCTGAAGAATGCACCCACAATATTCTCCAGAATAGTAATCACAGCATTTAAGGAGTTTATTAATAAATTCTTGGACATATATTTTGATGACTAGACTGTGCTCGAATTAGTAAAGCTCCATGTTGAAAGTCTGCACCTTATTCTGGATACATGTTGCAGATGCCAGATCATGCTGAACTTGAAGAAATGTATCTTTTGTGTCCCTTTCAGAATTTTTCTAGGCCACGTAGTGTGCAAATAGGGATTGATGGTGGACCCTGTGAAGATAGCAGTAATTGTGAATTTAGAAGTGCCCAATAATGTTAAGCAGTTTCACACAAATTTGGGCCACATAGGATACTATAGAAAGTTTATCAAGTCTTATGCCCAGATAACTGCACCAATGGAGAAACTATTAAAAAATGATGCAACTTTTTGTTGGGATGAGGAGTGTTAAAAGAGGCTAGATGTGTTAAAGGAAAAGATGTTGACTACACCCATCTTAGTATTTCTGAATTGGAAGAAAGAGTTCCATGTGCATGTAGATGCCTCATGTATTGCGTTGTGTGTGGTATTGACCCAGCCTGGCGAAGGTGATTTTGATCATCCAATAGTATTTGCTAGTAGAAAACTGTCAAAAGATGAAAAGAACTATTCCAGTACAGAGCACAAATGGCTTGGGATGGTCTACATGTTGCAGAAGTTTTGACAATATTTGTTGGGCGCACACTTCAAAAAGTACGCAGATCACTCTACTCTCAAGTACCTAGTCAACAAGCTTGTGTTGGGGGCGAATCTGTAGGTGGTTGTTACTATTCCATGAATATGATTTTGAAGTGATTGTGAAGCTCGAACGGTTGAATGTGGGCCATATCATCTATCCAGGATAGAGATAGGTGAGGAACCAACCACTCTGGAAGAAGGATTTTTAGATCTGCATCTCTTTTTGTGCACATTGTAGACGATCATTTTGTGGATATAATTTAGTTTCTGACTACTGGAACAGTTCTGGAAGGATATTGTACTCAAGAGAATAAGAAACTGGTGGTCCGTGTTGCTGGTTTTTCTATTATAGAGGGAGATTTGTATGAGATGGGAACATATGAAATATGGCACTGATATGTTCCGAACTTTTAGTGCACTAGTATCCTCACTAAAGCACATGGAGGAATGGCGGGAGGAAACTATGTAGGTAGAGCGACTACACAAAATATTTTGTGTGCATGGTTATGGTGGCTGATAGTACATAATGACTCTTTCGTTACAAGTATTTGAAAAATGGGTGATTGAATTTATACGTCTGATACAACCATGAGGAAGGAAGACAAGCATGTTGTACATTAATAGTATGATAGAGTACTTGACCAGATGAGCGGAAGCCAAGCCAATGAATGATTGTACTGCTGCTGCAACTACAAAGTTCCTATTTGAATACATCTCAATGAGGTTTGGGTGCCCTAAGATATTGATGAGTGACAGGGGTATGCATTTCCTAAATGAAACAACCAACACAATGCTCGAAGAATTCCAGGTGTACCATCAAAAGAGTACACCCTACCATCCACAAGCCAATGGTATAGTGGAAGTGTTCAATAAGATTCTGGAGAATGAATTAATGAAGGTTTGTAATGCGAAGAGGAACGATTGGGATATATGCATACCAGCAGTCCTATGGGCATATAGGATGGCGTGTAAGAAGTTGACAAGCCAAACTCCGTTTAGGTTAGTCTATGGGATTGAGGTGGTGATGCCCATGAAATATCTACCAAGATTGTGCATTACAACTTTGACAGAGATGATGAATAACGAGACCTTGGAGGAACTACTCGCATAGTTGATGGAGTTGGAAGAAGACTAATTTCTTGCAAGATTTCACCAGCAAGTGTAAAGAAAATGTGAGAAGGCCTGGCATGATAGGCATATTAATCTGCACACCTTCAAGGTGAACGATCTGGTGTTGCTATATGATAGCAAGTTCATGTTGACACCTAATCCGAAACGGATGAGGTGAAGCTGGACAGTCATCTAGAAGATGAACTGATCCGTTTTGTGTATGTATAAATAATAGTTGGCTAATGAATAAGATAACCAGTTCGGTCTTGCGCTCATTAAATTGCTGGAGTTACCCTGGCCTGACATGGTATCAGAGCTCAGGTCCCAGTCCCTAAAATAGTAGTAACTCCTGTCTTGAGAGCTGCTCTGGCGTGATTCCCTGGCTCTGCCTCTACCTTTGCCTGAATTCGCTGCGCTCTCTGACTGCCAGAGACTGTGCACTCAGACCATGAGTACTGCACTCTCAGACCATGAGTAATTGATGTGCGTTTTTACCTGAGCATTGATGCCTTCATGTATTCTCTGGAACGTTGCATTTCTGCTCCATTACCTTGATGCGTTGAAGCCTCACGTCCATTTGGATTAATCCATCCAACCAAACCAAATGTCGTAATGGTCTTAGTGTCTGTCGATTTCTGAATAATAGCGGAAAAGAACTTTCCAAAAGAGCCCTCGCTCCCCCTGTACTGCCTTTCATGAATGTCTCGTATTTTCTGGATTAGGTTTTTCTTGATTAGGTTTTCCAATTGGCTCCACGGAAGATTGCGTAATCTTACTCCGAAGCAGCATCTCCTCTTCCAAGGCCTTCTCAAAAGCACGAAGATTGGAACCCTTAAAACTTTCCTCAGGTTCCGCAAACGGATCTACCCACGCATAAATGCAGCTCCCATAAAAGCGAGCTAGGACTCCACCCTTCATTCGGTCATTAAAAATGCAGTTTCGGCTTATAGTTCTCTCGTCCACAATTTGTACAGGCCACCACGGAGACGGGTCCATTTTGGCCCACAGGAGTCTCCCTCGAGCCAAGTGCTTTTGCTTTTGGAAAATACATGACGCTACTTTAATACTCTGATTCCTCTCCGCATCGGTTGGTGACTGCTTTTTTTTTTATTGATTGTGTAATGGTGACTGCGGTTTTTTATTGAAGACTCTTGGTATGGTGACAGCGTTTTCATGGCTCTGCTCCTGCACATCAATGTAATCCGGCCTCACCGCAGCGTTTTCATGGTACAGCGATGATATAATGGATGTGAAAGTGGAACTAGAATTTTTTCATTAGTTCTTTATATCATTTCTGATTTTTTGTAATCTGTGCATCGCTTTTGAGATTGCGGGAATTGAAAACTGATATAGTGAAGTCATATGAGCGCCCTCTTTTTCAAAACAATGATATATATGAGCGCCCTTTTTTTCAAAACAGTGATATATGTTGAGCAGTGATATATGTTGAGCAATGGTATATGTTGAACAGTGATATATGTTGAGCAGTGATATATATTTAAGCGCCCTCGTTTTTTTTTAAACATAATATTATGGAAGTGATATAAATAAATGGTGATATAAGAAATGCTCATGATATGCTGATGAAATGTTAGAAGAAAAATAAAATGCATAAGGCTATCATATAAGGATTTTTTCTCTCTCAACAGAAGTGTTTTTGGCAGAGATATTTTTTTACAGAATGCATTCAAGCATTTCTATGGTCGGAATAGTTCTCACTAGCAAGGAGAACTATTCTGAATGGTCTCGGATGGTGAAACACACCCTCATCTACAATGAGCTGTGGAAAGGAGTGTGTGTCGAAGAAGAATACAAAGACCCTGTGCAGCCCACATCAGACAAAGAACTCGCCATTTGGGAAAACAAGAACAGCAAAGCCTTTGCATTGATCGCAGCATCTGTAAATGAGGAAGTAAGTCATCATATTTCATCCTATTCCACTGCCTTTGAAGCTTTACAAAAGCTGAAAGAACTCTATGATACACATTCTGCACTTGAAGTTGTTCAGCTCATGATTAAACTCTTCACTCTTGAATTGAAAAATAATGATCCTCTTACTCTTGCATCTGAAATAATGTCTATAGTGCATGATATTAAATCCACTAAGGTTGAGCTGGATATCTCTCTTATTGCCTTTCTCAAAGCACTCTATCCTACCTACTCTAACTATCTTGAGTCTTTACAAGCAAATGGAAATCTTAAAGATATAACCTTTGACACTCTTGTGAAAAAGTTTGCTGAAAGAGAGAAAGCCTTTGGAAAGAAAACAGTCCCTAAATCTTCTGAAGAGACTGTTTGCCTTGCTCATAAAGAAAAGCATCCTGCTCAAGATTCTACAAGAGGAAGAGGTGGACGAAGAGGAAGAGGAAGATACTTCAGAGGCAGGGGGGGCAGACATCCTCAAGCAAAAAAGGCAGATCTGCATTGCATTCGCTACAAACGAAATGGATCACATGATGTTTCTACATGCAAGCTACCATGGGACAAAGTTGAGCAGAGAAGAAATCAGCAAAAGGTAAAACTGATGACACAGACAAAGGTAAAGCACCTGAATCCGCTCACTATATTGAGGCACAATGTAACATTGGAGTAAATGAAGATTTGTTTAATGCTTCACTTGCTTCTTCGAAAAATGACTGGTTGCTTGATTTAGGAGCAACCTGTCATATGACTCATAGGAAAGATTTCTTTGAAGATTTCACTGACAATGTTGATGGAGCAGTATACTTTGCAGATCAGTCAAAAATCAAGCCATCAGGGCTTGGCACAATCAGGCTTAAACTGCCTGGTCTTCCAGACTTTCTTCTGGATCATGTTTTATATCTCCCACAGCTGAAGAGAAACTTGTTGTCCCTGGTCCACATCCGCCAGCAAGGTCACTCCATTCACATGTTTGATGGCAAGCTTGAGGTAAGAAAGGCATCTGACCACTCACTTGTCATGAGGGGTATAGAAGAAGAAAGACTCCTTAAACTGCAAGGAACCTCTGCTCATGCACACCATTTTTCATATGTTTCTCATTATGATGAAGGTACACTTCCATCAAGTCTATTATGGCATGCTAGATTTGGACATTTAAACTATGATAGTCTCCGCTTGTTGAAGAAAAATGGTGTTGCTGGTTTGCCTACAATTCCTGGAAAACATAAACAATGTGATGCTTGCATTCTAGGAAAGCACAGCAAACAGTATTTTCATGATTCACATTCAAGAGCACATAGGAAGCTTGAACTTATTCATTCAGATTTATGTGGTCCAATGCCTGTTCCTTCTGCAAATGGAAATAAATATATCATGACATTTATTGATGATTACACCAGAATGTGTTGGGTTTACTTATTGAAGAACAAATCTGATGCTTTTCAAACATTCAAGAATTTTCATAAATGGATTGAAAATGATGCACAATCTCATATTGGGTCTATTCGCACTGATAATGGAAAAGAATATACATCAAATGAATTTGAACACTATCTTCGCCAACATGGGATTAAACATCAAACAACTGTGCCTTATAATCCTCAACAGAATGGTGTAGCTGAAAGAATGAACAGAACAATTTTGAATATGGTACGATCCATGCTTTTCTTCAAAAATGTAACGACAATGTTTTGGGCTGATGCTGTTCTATGTGCTGCATATATAAAGAATAGATGTCCATCTAGCGCTATAAGAAACAAGACTCCTTATGAATTGTGGTATGGACATGTTCCTTCGGTAAAACATCTCAGGATATTTGGTTCCACCTGTTATGCTTTAATACCAAAGGTACATAGAAACAAACTTGGTGCTAGAAGTCGTAAGTGTATCTTCCTAGGGTATTCAAACACATCTAAAGCATACCGCCTCTATGATGAAGTAAATAAGAAGTTTGTTTTATCTAGAGATGTCATTTTTCTTGAATCATCCAAATCTGACAGTGTTGTTGAGCGGCAACTTGATCGCTTGGATAGATTCACAAAACCGAAATCATTTCAAGAGTTTGATAATCAGATTCCACATCTTGAAGGGGGGATTCCTATAGTAGATCAACATGTGGAATCTTCTTCTGAAGAACAATCTCCCCTGCATGACACTCCAACAACGGATGATGCTTTAAGTGATGTAATTGATAGAATTGGGAGACTCAATCTTGATTCAGACCCAACTCAATCAACAGAACAGCCTGGACCATCTCAGAAAGGTCCCCCAAAGTGGCTGACAAAGACACTTGAAAGTGTTCATCCTGATGAAATTGGAAAAACAGGAACCAGAAATTCAAACCGACAAGATGGAGGTGATGTAGATAACTCTAATTCACCTGTTGATATGGATGTTACTTATGATTGTGAATTGAACTTGTCTACAGATTTTGAACCAACTTCCTTCAAAGAAGCTGCTTCTCATGATGAATGGAAAGAAGCGATGCAGAAGGAGTATGATGCCCTCATAAAGAATGGCACTTGGAAGCTGGTTGATCCTCCATTTGGAACCAAACCAATTGGCTGCAAGTGGGTCTACAAGAACAAGTACAAAGCTGATGGCTCACTTGACAAGCACAAAGCTAGGCTTGTGGCAAAAGGTTTTGCACAGAAGGAAGGGGTCGATTATGAGGAAACTTTTGCTCCCACAACAAAATGGGCCACCATCCGGACACTCTTTGCACTAGCTGCTCAGAACGGTTGGAAAGTCCATCAAATGGATGTAAAAACTGCATTCTTGAATGGAGATCTAAAAGAGAATGTTTTTATGTCCCATCCTGAAGGATTTGCTGTGAAAGGACATGAACACAAAGTATGCAAACTTGTGAAGTCCTTGTATGGCCTCAAACAAGCACCACGAGCCTGGTATGAAAAACTAACTGAGCATCTTCTGAAACTCAACTTCAATCATTTTGATCTTGATGATGCAACTTTATTTGTCAAGAAAGTTGGCAAAACAGTTGTATATCTTGTGGTATATGTAGATGATCTTTTAATAACAGGGAACAATGAAAGCTATATTGCATCCATAAAGAAAGAATTAGGAAAAATTTTTGAAATGATTGATTTGGGCTATGTTCATTACTATCTTGGGATTGAAGTAACCCAACACCCAAAGTCCATATTTCTTTCTCAAAAGAAATACATTGGAGATTTGTTAAACAGATTTGGCATGACAGAGTGAAATCCCCTTTCTACTCCAATGGAACAAAACTTGAAGCTCACATCTATTGAAGGAAAGGAATTTGAGGATGCAACAAAGTATAGACAGCTTGTAGGAAGTCTCATCTACCTCACTACTACTAGACCAGACATTTCATTTACCGTTGGAATCCTCTCCAGGTTTATGCAAAAGCCTTGTGAGGGACATTGGTCTGCTGCAAAAAGAGTTCTAAGGTACTTGAAGGGAACTCAAGACCTTGGAATCAAGTATACACAGGTGGACGACTTCAACTTGATTGGATACTCTGATTCAAACTTCGATGGAGACAAAGAAACTAGGGTATCTACTTCAGGATATGCTATGAGTCTTGGATCAGGAGCTGTCTCCTGGAGATCACGCAAACAATCAGTACCAGCAGATTCCACAATAGAAGCAGAATACGTGGCAGCAGCTGAAGCAACGAAAGAAATTGTGTGGCTCAGGAAAATTCTTGAAGATTTGCAAGTAAAACAAATACAATCTACTCCACTCATG
The DNA here is from genome assembly GCA_031772625.1 of Pinus tabuliformis. Taxonomy (NCBI): domain Eukaryota; kingdom Viridiplantae; phylum Streptophyta; class Pinopsida; order Pinales; family Pinaceae; genus Pinus; species Pinus tabuliformis. The sequence goes on from CM062809.1 coordinate 40,820,404, forward strand.
ATTGATAACACATCTGCAATAAAGTTGGCCAAGAACCCAAAGTTCCATGATCGCACTAAGCACATCAATACTAAATATCATCTGATCCGACATCATGTTGAGGCCAAAACAATCCATCTCCGTCATTGTTCCACAAACGAGCAAATTGCAGACATCTTCACCAAAGCGCTTGGAAGAGAAAAGCTTGAAAGATTTAGAACGATGCTTGGACTCACCAACATCCCTTCAGATTAAGGGGGGGAATGTTGACACCTAATCCGAAACGGATGAGGTGAAGCTGGACAGTCATCTAGAAGATGAACTGATCCGTTTTGTGTATGTATAAATAATAGTTGGCTAATGAATAAGATAACCAGTTCTGTCTTGCGCTCATTAAATTGATGGAGTTACCCTGGCTTGACAGTTCATAAAGTTTCTAGGTAAATTTCAAATGCATTGGTTGGGACCCTATATAGTCAAGGAAATCATGGATGGCAACATAGTTCAGCTCATGAAGCTAAATGGATAATTTTTCCCTAGGAAGGTGAATGGAAGCCAGTTGAAATTGTATATAGGGGATCCTACCCCTGTGCAATGACTATATGGTAGCAAGACAATCTTAGTGCTCCACACAATTGCAAGGGAGAGAGGGACTATAAACTAAACTATTTGATGAAGAGGAGAACATGGTAAGGAGGCTGCCTGATCGATGCAAGTGGTAAAACAAAAGAAACTATGATAGAAGAAGCTACAAAAAATGAAGCAGCAATGGATGAGTTGCACCATGGGGGTTGGTGCCATGCAGCTGGGTTCAAAAGTAGTCGTTGAAGTCACTTTTCATGATTGGATAGAAAAAAAATAGTTAGGAGGAGCGAGTAGATGACATTTATGGAGATCTGCTACTAAAGATGCATTTATGATTAGAAAATGGAGGGAACGGTCAGATTTGAATTATAAATTGCCTATAAATCTTGCATGTTGGTTTGCTGAAGAACACTTTTCTTTCTAAAAATTATGCATGACCCCTCTTTTTTTTTCTCTATTAATTGATAGACTTGGTAGGATTTAGTTTCAAGCCCGAAATTTGTGAGATTACCTGAGTGGAAGAAGACGATTATCCTTGAACAGATGTCTGAGCCTGTAAGTTCCGGAGCCACTATCTCTCAAGAAGAGATCCCTGAAGTTGTGTCAATGGAAGCTATGCCATATGTGCCTATAACACCAAGGTCAGTTATGCCGAAGAAATTAGCTCCTAAGGAGAAGAAAAATAAACCACAACCTATACCAGTGAGGTAGTCACCGAGGAAGAACCTCGTGGAGGGTTGATAGAAAGAAGGAAAGGACAAGGCAAAACAACTGGAGGAACCCGTGGATTTGGACATAGAAGAACTCTGAGATGGAGTTGAGGAATTGGATGGTAATGAGGGTGAGCCTATCAGTAGGCTTTGGGTGTGTATCCCTCCATGGGAAGGGAAAGTGAATGTAACTAAGGACCCAAATTTAGGCAAATTATTGGTCTCTATGCATTGTTACCAGAAGAAGTAGTTTTTGAAGGTGCGCTCTTAGTGCATATTCCAGTGTTAAAGCTAGAGGATTGGGATCTTGCCAACCCTGAGATATTTCCCCATTTGGCCACTAATAAATACATGAACAAGATTTACTATGAAGAGACTAGGGTAAGAAGGTCGGAATCGATGAAATGGGTAAAATGCATCAAGTAGGCCAGATTGTTGCATATGCTGTGCATGCCACACTTGCACCGATCAATTATCAATATTGTCTATGTGCGCCAATTGCTTGCGCTAATGCATGATGGGTGTTTATTGTTAGGAAAACCCATCCGCATAATAGATATGTTGATCCATTGAATTATGAAGTTGCCATATAAAGGGGCGGACCGAGCTAAGGAGTTTGGAGGTAAGAGCAAAGAGAAGGAGCTTGCGAATAGATTGAAACTAAGTTTGGGATAGTCAAGAAGTAAAGAGGGTACTCCATCGGCTCTATTACAGACCAATTAGTGTAGTTTTTTGATCAGATTTTGGCAGGGAAAACCATGAGAAAATGTTGCATGGACGAGGTTCTGGCTCTAGTCATTTCACTGGCTGCAAAGTGCGCAAAGGGAGTGCAATACAATTGGGTGCAATACCTTTGAAATGAAGTTTTAGCTAATTTCCATGAGGCACAAGAGGAAATAAAAGCATCTCACTATGTCCCACTCCTACTATTAATTGTATTAGTTGCATGGTGACTATTGGAGGATAGTTAGTTCCCTCCGTAGGATGAAGATTTACCAGAGGCAGCGATGTTCACTTTGCTATGGGTGACGAAGGATCTGAAGAGGATCACAGAGTCAAAATTATTCTGGATATTTGTTGAAATTTACCTCTGCATAGTGATCAATTAGAGGCCAAGGTTCTCTCCAGCCATTCTTGAGTAGTTGTGGGCCTTTGCAGAATTTAAGGCTGATTTTCAGAGTGTGTCTGTTCTTGTGAGGCGAGAACCTAAGAAGATATGGTGCAAGTTTCCATACCTAGTAATGGAGGCTGATGTACAAGAAATTATGGGGTCATGGCTAGTGAAGTTATGACAACCCACCGATCTAGGCAGAGGTACCAACAAAGGTGGAGAAGGCTCCTCCACGCAGATGACAGCTGTGAAAAAATGGAAAGAAGAAGCACAAGCAACAACACGAGAGTTGGCCAAGAAGAAGAAGAAAGAAGTCATTGCCAAAGAAGCAGATGTTAAGGCAGTTGCCGATAAAGAGCGCACTAGAAGGGAGAGCATAATAGAAGTTGAATAATTGGCTTCATGACATACTAAAGAGAAGGAACAGTTTGAGCTAGAAGGAGGTAGGGGTGACGTGCAGAGCACTCCCTTCAGGTTGTCAAAGTGACAAAAGGAAACAACTACCAAACCATGGAGAAAGAAAAAATTGGACAACAAGGCACACACAGATTCAAGGGTCCTCACTAAAGGAGACTTGGATGAGATCGGGGACAAGGTTTGAGATACAAAATGGAACTGTGGGAACAGTTTGTACAAAAGCTCCAGTAATCACTCAAGAGTATGCATCAAGATTTGCATAAGCTTCACATACAAATAGGTTTTCTGCAAAGAGTGGGGTTCAAGGGAGCCTACAGTAAGCAAGCGCGAGCGTAATCTTCGAACGGACTCTCGACCTCAGAGTCATTCCCTTGCCAGAAGAAACATTGTGCGTGTAGTTAGAGGAAGATAATGTCCATCTTGGAAAGATCAAAGGTGTAGGTATGAATTTAGCTACAATGCCACTTCAGACCCTCCACATGGTTCATAAGGGGGTCTCGGATGAGCTTCAAGTCAGAGAACAATGAGCGTTATTGGTGATAAGTGAAGTTCAAATGAACAATGATCATATATACATTGAGAAGGTTCAAGATCTTAAGGAAAAGGAAGAGTTCACAGTGTGAAGCCAGAGCCTAGAAGTAGCAATTACACAAGCGTGTAATTCAGTACTGGAGCTAAACATTCCAAAGGATGCGGCCATGTAAGCAAAGGTTCAGAAATTGGTTGTTGTAGTGCGACAATATAAGGAAGAGTTAGGTCGAGTTACCTTTGATTTTCAGATAAAGATCTCAAAACTACAATTAAAACTACAACCTTCTACTCTACCAAAGGTCAGGGAGTAGTGCGGCGCAACCATCAGAGAACACATGTGTACTTTGGAGAATGAAGTATCAAGCTACTATGATACTTTTGGAAATGCAATGGACATATGGACCACTTTGCAGGAGGAAAAAAGTGTGCAGAGATTGGGTAAAAATATCAGAGAGGCACAACTGAAAGTTGATGAGATGAGGGCGACTGCGCACACTTTGACGCCAGTTCAACACTTTGTGGCTTGCAAGAAATCAAGGTGTTGTAGGCACAAGTTGGGGAGACGTAGTGAAAGGAACAAGTTTTGAAGGCTCATATTCAATCGTGGATAGAATAGGTGAGCCAGATTACTTTAGATATCTAGGGGAAGTTGCATACTTTCCAACAGACATAGAGGACCATGCGCCTCACGATGGAGGGGCCAACTACAGAGAAGTTGGTCAAAGAAGCGCAACACGCTGCCATATAGAGTACATCGAACCTTGAATTCCTGAAGGTGGAGTTCAGTGAACTCTTCCATAAAGTGGAGAAGCTAGCTGAGTGACTCAAGGGTGAGTCACCATATTTGTGTTGAGGGCCTACTGGGATGGGATCCCTAGGGTGAAATTTTTTCAATTAAGTCAAGTTTTGTAAAATTTGTTGTCAAATAATCTAAATTCTCTATGAAATCAGGAAGCGGAGCACAAAGATAAGTAAAGATTCAAAAGGACATTAGTCCCTTGTATGGGTAGGTACTAGGTCAATTTTGAGACTCACCCATGGTCCGCATGCCATGGTATTGTAATGAAAACACAATATATAGTTAATTCATAGTGAGTCTAAAGGAATAACCCTTGTTAGAGAATAATTGTAATGGAAAGGTTCTTAGGTAGGAAAAGTATGTTTCATGTACGTACGCAAAAGGGGAAGGCTCATGTAGCTAAGTGCATAGAGACCTTGGTAAGTCTGTAGCTGAGTGCGTGGGTCCCTTTAGCTAGGTGCGGAGGGATAAGGAGTTTGTAATTGAATGCTTATTCATAATAAAGATTGTTTTAAGCCAAATCTATGCATCTATGCCTTGTTTATTTATTTCTATTAATTTATGTATCTTCGCTCCATGATCTATTTTATGTGACTTAACACTTTATTTTTGCGTGAAATAAATAAATATGCAATATTTATGAATAATAAGTATAATTAACCACCTTCGCGGAGCTCGAGAAGTTGTTAAATAAATTTGTTGTAATTAACTGCTCGGAAGGGGTAGATTTACAGGAAGATAGATCTAGGTCATAAACGCGTCAGAATATTCTATTTATAGCATGAAAGCAATGAATCTGTGTCTTTTCTGCCTGTTAAGTACAATCAAGTACCATAGTGAAGGTCTAAAGATCATTTCGGTAGATTTGCAATAACTGACCGTTAGAAGGAATAGGTCTGTGTGAAGGCAAATCTAAGTTATAAGAACCTTAGGAAGACCATCACACATGCCTCTTGATGCAAAAACCTGGTTCTAGCATCCCCCAATATTGCTTCGGGTGAGAGTGTTGCTTGTGTTATGTACGTTGTTGTGGAAAGGGCTAGAAGTTAGAGTTTTGTTGGTTGACACAAATAACTATGAACCTTAGTCAGGCCCCCTTAATCCAACATTCAGTCTACTATGTATAGAACATTGTCACCTTAAAGTTTTTACGAACCCCAGGTTGATAAATAGAGTTGAGGAGCATCTAGGAGTTGCAACACTCTTGGTGCAATACCAAGGCTCACCACATTGTACCAATATCTAACCTTCTCACATTCTGCAGTATACATTGATGAATATCCCCAATTCAAATTGATATTTTCACAATGTTTCTTGCAGACCTTCCTGGGATCATATCCATGAAGGTCCTTAACTACGAAGTGCAAGCGATCCAACTCTTGTATTTATACACTTTTTTCCTTGTGGCTCTTTAGTTCATACATTCTGATCCTTAAAGAGAAGGTGGGCCAAGGGGGATTTCTTCCTTCTATGAAGAACTTATGACAACCCCTTATCCAATTGATATGCTACTTCCTCCAAGACTACCTTATTGGTCACATATCACAACATGACGAAATCCAAGTCCAAATTTTTGTATCCATTCATCTTAAATTTGAACCCTAGGTATTTAAAACCTGTCTCCAAGTGGATGAATTTAACCCCAAATGAGTTGGTGATCTCCAAAGAATTTTTCACCTGAGGCTCACTTGTAATCATATTGTATTTCAATTGGTTCATGAATAGGCCTGAAGCAAGCCCAAAATCTTGAATTATGACAAATATTTCCTTACATTCTATAGGGTCAAACTTCCCTATCACCAATAAATCATCGACTAACATTAACTAGGAGAGGGGGGCCACTTCAACAATCAAACAAATTTTTAGGAGACCTCTATCACAAGCTCCAATAAATATTCTTCTAAGAACAACTATAATGATTGTTGGGTCTAAAATGCGGATGCAAATTAGAGTTTCATTTACTATAAATCTAGGTAAGTAAGCTTTGAGGATCATCCAATATATATGGACTTAGAAACAAACTAAACTAAGCTAGGTGAAGAAATATTAAAGATCCCTTACAGGAGACTGTTCTTTAATATTTCTAATCAACTATTTAAACTAATGAAATTAAATCTCTTAAACATAATTCTGAGTGATTGCATGAAATATTAAATCTCTCTTACAAGAGACTATTCATTTACATCTCAAGCATATAAATCAGAAACTTAAACTAATGAAATCAAACATTAAATAACAAATTAGATTCATTGAAGGAAAAATTAATACTTTCTTACGAAAGGTCATTCATCAACATTTCAGACATACGAACCTAATAATTTAATCTAATGAAATTTGCAAACAAACATAAAATAAAAGCTTACCAAAGCAAAAGTGTACTTGCTAGGCAATGGGGATCCTTCCAAGGATTCACAAGCACACCAAAAGAGAAGTCAAATGAAGAGGATCAAAGAAGCTCCATTTTATTCATCATGATATTCAAAGTACAATGGCTATAAGCTGATATGATCCTAACCGAAACTACTCTAAATTCTATCTAGATTAACATTACTAGATTATAATGAAGGACTAGGTTCTAAGATTCTAAAAATTAAGGTTAGAAATTAAGATTAAGATTAAGATTACAAATGAAGGAGATAATACTCCTATTTATACAAAATCTATGATAACAAACTCATAAATGTAGACCCATTATTCCCTCCTTTGATCCACATATTTCTCAAGCAATGGTGACACATAACCCTATCCTCCATGATCTCCTCCATGAGGTCCACGATCTTCTCCATGAGGTCCATGATCTCCTCAAATTCGAATTTGAACATAGAGTGCCACATACAAATTCCTTGGAAGCTTCCTTTGTACCTATACATGTCAAAAAACTCATTCTAATTGCTAGGTATAATTATATGGATATTATTTTCTAAAGTTTAACCACAAATTCACTTAAAAATACTAAGAGTTAATAATGTTTTGGAAAACACAATGGTAACCCATTTAATGATGAAAGTGAATCTGATGTGGTGACATGGTGGTGGAATAGAGGTGAGAAAATGTGTGAATGGAGTGAAAGTGGATGTATTTTAAGGATAATTCTTAGGTCCAACAATGATGATAAACATAAGACGAGAGAGCGCACAGCCTTGCTGGAGTCCTATAGAAGCCGAAAACAATTTTGTGGGATATCCATTGACAATGATAGAAAAGGAGGCAATATTGAGACAAGAATTTGTTGGGGAAAATACTAAGGGGTGGGGGTGAATCAATATTCAAATCCTTAAAATTGTCAATTTCATTTCCAGATTTCTGTACGCGACTTTACAGAAGGGAAACTATGTGTGTAAGCGATTGTTCTTAAGACAACTAACATATATCCAGTAAACTTACTTTTTAGTTAATTCATCTTCTGTTTATTTTGATCCAGTGCATTAGTACTACATTAAACATTAAATAGAGAATAACCATGTGTAGTAATAACAAAATAAACCATCACACATAAGAAAAACACATGAACACCAGGATTTAAGGTGGAAACCTAATGCAGGAAAAAACCACTTGTTGTTATTGCCTCTATCTTCTTTTTAATGTAAAGAAAAGATTTTACAATCTTGTAATAGCGTAGACCATACTAGTACACATGCGCCCACCTGTAGAAGGCAAAAACCTTCGCTCGTTCTTTAGCTCCTCCTGGAAGGGAGCTCTAACCCCGTGAATCTTGTACTGGCGTGCACTCATACCAATACGTAAGCACCCAGATGTAGAAGGCTATAACCTTTAATCATTGTCTCACTCCTATTGGAAGGGAGCTACAATCCCCTAATTTGATTTACTAGCTATTACTGGAAGGATGATTCAACTCCCTCGTTGAAGGATCCAACCGTCAACGCTGTCGAGGACTAGATTTTATAAATTTTCATAATAGATCCATCTGCTACATCAACATCATAACTTGTAGGCCACGTTTCATCAAATTTTTATACTGGACCCACTACCAACATGTAAGACCAAAACCAATTATCAAAACTAAAACTGATCCCTGCAACAAATCACTTAATCATCATCTGAAATAACCAATCTCTAAATCAACTGAAACCTAAATCAGTCAACTTAAAGAACCAAAACAGTCAGGTCATTGTAACTAGAATACCAATCAACACACTACACATCACAGAAACCAAATTTTGTTACTATAAACCTTGATCAACCATATTTCAAAATATATATGCTACTTTACAGTAGCAAACCCGTGTCTGTATGTGCTTTTCATGAAGCATACCTGCGTATAGATCTTAAATCAATGAAACCCGAAAACTCAACCATTGTCACTATGAAACACATGCTGAATCATACACAGATTTACTGCATCATTATGTAATAATCATAGAACATTCTCTAATCTTAAATCATAATCAACAAGTAACTTCAACATTATTCAATCAATCAATCCATCACCAAAACATCATTTTTTAAGCCTAGATCATTAAGAAGACTTCATTGACAGATGGTAGAAACACATCAAAACTGATTAATCTAATCAGACACCCTTTTCATCAAAACACTGCTTTTTGTATCCATTTTCTTCATAGCATATCCACGTGTGTACATGACTTTCAAGAAACAAAAATGCATGTACGTGACTTACCGTAATCACACTAACATGTGTATGCTCCTTGCAAGCTATAAAACCCATGTACAAATCTATAAATTCATAATCAAATCTTCGTTGCAACACAGAACTTCAGACATACCCAAACCTCAGCATACACAAAAAATCACATGTTAAGATGTTATCAACACAAATCAAATCATCTCATAATCATGATTGTCATCGCAAATATATTGGATCTATCCATCATCAAACTCTCAAGTGCATACTTAGTTTTATGTCAAGCAAAGAATCAATAGCCCATTACATGCATATTTTCTTCAAATCTAATTATTCAAAATATTTCCATCTCTTGCACCCATTCTACCACTTTGACCTTCATCTCCTTATATAGCTTAGCCCTTATCCAATACCATAGGTCAAATCTATACTCGAGCTTATGGTTTTCTTAGACAAGATCAAAACATCTCTTACTAAGATAAATACCACACAGAAATACCATGGTAAGTACCCTTGGTATTTAGAATACCATGGTGTGGAAACTTTATGCACCTTTTCTTCTTCATAATTGCATGTGTACATGGATTTTCTTAACATAACCTAACTATACTTCTTGAACATTGAACTTTATCATTCCTCTGCCTCTGAATTATCATGCCTTATTCAAAATACTCTGTCACATTTGTTTCCATCAAGGGACAACTCATCAAATAGGTTGTCATCAAGGACAACTCATCAGGTAGGTTTCCATAAGGAACAACACATAATTCATAATGCCAATAATGTCCCCCTTTGGACTCGATGATAACGACTTTGGTGTGTAGTTACCACAACCTATAAATACTTGTAAAACACATGAAGATAAGTACCAGGCCAAGATACTCTCCAAACACCAAGATATTGTTGCCCTTTGACATCAAGGGCAAAGGGATGGCCCATTCTGAATGAATACTTCCGTATCTAAACTACTCAGTATGAACCTTGACCATGCTCCCCCTGAGTACATGCTACAGTTTGTGATGGATGTACAATGAAGTGCATGACCCTATGACTCATATGACTTGTCCTATCTCCAAGGACTCAAGCTTACATCAATCACCCAACCATAGTGGGTTTACATATTTGACATCATTATTACATCAATTTCCCAAACACAGTGGGATTACAAATTACATCACATGTCCAAAAGGACTTGACCACAATATTCCATACATGATTGAATTTTACAATGAATACATCACAAGTATTTACATGATCTTTACATTAAATGAGAGATATGATATGTATAACCAAGACAAAGTACCACAATAATACCATGATAGTCATCAACAACTATCATACACCACATATGATCTGTACCATGAGCATCTGTTAGCAACACCAAGAACATCAACATGTACATTTCCATCATCAATTCATAAGATCAAATAATGTAGCTTCAATATCATCAATTTGTGACCAGGTATGTAGCCATAATATCAATCATATCATCGTAAAGGAAGATAGGACAATGTAGCATCATTCTTCAATATGCCATGTTTCCAAGTATCATCCAACAGATGTAGCAATAGCATATAACCATGTCTTCGCAACATCATTCTCCTGGCCCAAATTCTTCATAAGAAGAATTATCACACCAACACCACTTCATCAAGAGTTATCCATGAATACACAACTTAAGCAGACATAATCAACTATTCATCATAATATGAGATAGCAAGTTCATCATTCAAGAACTTCATAAGAAACATCACCAAATAATCATTATGTATGAAGAAAACATAATGTCAACAATATATTATTAAAAGCATATAAAATTCTCCCCCTGAAATTGTGCCAATTGTTCACTGTCAAATTTGATCATATCATTTCATATATCAATAGGAATCATCAAAGAATTGTCATCAACTAGTGATCCATCAAGTCATAAACAACTTATAATGGCTAAAAGCACTCCTAAATAGCATAATCTAACTATAACCATCAACCATTAGAATCATGAAAGTCAAATAATAATTGACTGAAGCATATCAAGTTGTTCTCCTTAGTATGGCCCACTATTTCTTCATAAAACCAAGATATACACGACTGTTCAGTTAAGAACATGCATATACACAGGAATTTTCTTTATAGGATTCACGTACAAAAAGTGAAATACTGGAATTTCACACCTTCATCTCCCACTAATTCTACTTTATATGTACCTCTGCAATGTAACTATGTTATCACTCAGGTTGTCCCTTTTGACTCCTAAAGGGATACGACCGAGGCAACCACAAACCAACTTTGGACTGCAGGTCCTAGCCTACCTGCAGTCAGAGAGGGCTCTCTCTTTATGATTTAGCTTTGTTGAAAAGGGATAATTTTAGGCTAGATATGATGCACAGGGGTTCTGATTGAGTTTTGGTGGGAAAACTGACACTTTCAGGTAGAGAGGCAGAGTATAGTCTGAATCTTTCAAGCCATTGGGCGTGGAGTCGAGGAGGGGAACTGCTGGTGCATTTTCTTAATAACAGTGAGGGAACATGGAGCAAGATAGCTGAAGTTGAAGCAAATTTCAGGTTTAAGGGATGAATTGAATGCTAAAGAAAGAGAGGCAGTTAAGAATCTCTCCAACAGATTAGCAGAGAAAATCACAGGGCGCTACCTAGGGGCCGTTAAGAATCCCTAGATAATTGGCCAACACAGGTGAATTGGGGTAAACATGAGCCGGAAGGAATTCAATGTTCATAACCAATTCTTTAGAGGAAAACATCAAGAAACAACAGAAAGTGAGCATAGAGAGTATTTAAACTAATTCTAGGCTATTTCTTTTTTCTGCTATTTAGATAATGGCAAACACATAAATAGAGATAAGAGGCACTTATTGCTTCAGACCGCAGCGCAGGAATTCCATCTTCAACTCTTCAAACATTCATCAACAGCAGACAGTTCGCTCTCCAAGCTTTAAGCAATCTTTAATTACAGAAAATTTCAGGTATACACAGCGAGTCTCTAGTGAAAATTCTCAATTTACCAACCCTTAAAACAATACAGAGGGTGGTATATATAGGGAAAAAACCCTCTGGAGAGTTCCTTTATTACATTTTGACCTAATTAGGTCATAAAAAATTACTACTTGACCTAATCCTATCCTGAAATAAATACAAAAATATCTCGGGCCATGCTCAGGGCCGATGTGTCAAAACTGAATAAATGAGGCTGTCCTTGGTGGCTTGCTGCAGTGTTTTCTGCAATAAATGAGTATGGGTTTCTGCTTCCTTGCTGTCCTGGTGCTTTGAATGCCTTGATGGCGATTTGAAGGCAAGGATGGGCTGATGCTTATTGATTTGACTTTCTGGGGGCTTCTTCAATGTTCAGGTGCCTCGAGCCCCTAAAAAATCATGACTGATTCTCTCTGGCGTCTTTTCTTCCAATCATACTCTGACAAAATATGGACTGCTGATCTGATGTGATGCGGGTCTATTCACCAGTAAATGGCCGTTGTTCGGCCTCTGTATCATCTGGAATTGTCTTCTGATCCTTTTGGTATGTTCTGTGAAGAAAACAGATCATTTTTGCGCCTTTTCGGGCTTCCTGGGGCCGCATGGTGAGAAGATTCCTTAAATATTCCCTGAATATTCTCCATTTCGGCCTAAAAAATCCTGCGATGAACGATTTGCGCTAGGCGCAAATCTCTCATCAAAAACTGCCTCAGAATTCGATCCCGGGGCTCCGAAGTGCGACTTTTGCGCCTCTGCGTCCAAAAAAGGGCTGATGACGTCAGCATTGTACGGCGGGTGACGTAAGTATGACATCAGCAGGGCGACATGGCGGGATGACATCAGCATGACGTCATCACGTACGGACGATGACGTGGCAGGTACGGTGGCGGGGACACGTGGCAATGACGTGGCAGGAGGCCACACAGGCAGGTAACTCATCGGGTGGCTGGGCAAGGGGTGTCGTGGGCGGTGACTGTGCAGGGGTGACGTAGGCAGTGACGTCACCTAGGCAGGAGGCGGTAAGTGGTATGTGGCGCACCGCTTTTTAGGGAGAGCGGTTTCGGAGGGAGGGGCTCTGCCACAGCCTAGCACCTGACGCGTGGCAGGAGTACGGCGGCAAAACCGCCCATCTCCCGGACGTTAAAAGCCGGGCGGTTCGGGGATGGGGTGGCTCACCCACCGTCGATCTGCGGGGCTGTGGATCGGACGGCTGGCGGCGGACGTGAAGGGACGGTGGGTTAAGTGCGAGGTATATGCGGAGTATATTCGCTTTTTAATATTTGCGCGGGTGGGTTAAGAACTTAGGGAAATGGGTTTATGTGGGTTTTACAGGCGCGGGCTTAATACTTATGCACAGAAACTTTGGGTTAGGGGCGGAATATGGGTTTTTTGGTTTAGGGAAGAGGTTATTATTCTGACCAGATGTCAGAGTAATCCCTGGACACGGATGGGCTAAAAACAGCCCCAGATGGACTGTGATTTCCCTGACTTAGTAAAAATATGGCTATATTGCCAGGGGGGAATATTTACATAAGGGGATTTATATACATGTTTTAAATAGTGGAAAGGGGAAAATTGTCAAGGAGTTATATAATAAGGGTGATGAGGAAAAGGGAGAGGTTAGTGAATTCCAGCCTGAGTACCTCCAACTGAAAAACGGCTTTAAACCGAAAAATGAATTGCTTATCAAAATTGGAACACAGTAGTGGTACTTAGATTAGCACATTCTTATGGACACTTCTTTGGCCATCTGTAGCAAATATGGAGCAGTGCAGCATGCATAGTACGACATATTTGGCATGTAAAAAGTCGATCATGAAAGATGATTAACCTGCTGCAGCAGGAGGCTAACAGTGGCTCCACTTGGGGATGGCTTTTCCTTGTGAAAAGTCAAGAACAACAGGTCAGACTACCTTGTATTAAATTGTTGCTGTGTTCTGCAAATTTCCCTTGGTTGGCTGCCTTATTGATCCTACCTACCTACCTACCCTAACCAATACTTACTTTGCTGTTAGGTGAAGTGAAATAGCCAATGCAGCCACTTAAGCAATAATAACATGAGTGGGCTTTGCTGCTTCTGCTTGCTGGTGAGACCAACTGAGATTTTGCAATTTGTTATGGCTTTGTCAATCTTTGAGAAGATCAGGAAGCTACTGACCTCCTTTGCGGTGTTTAAATACTGTACAAAACTATCCTGCAACATATATATACAATTTCTAGGCTGAATTAAAGAACTGTACAAAGGTTTAGGATCGCTATCATGCCTCGGAGTCGGGAGATCATCAACAACTCTATACTGAGCCGTGTAGCCTGTTGATGGAGAAGAGCACTGATCTCTTTCGTCATTCTGCCCACCAGCGGATAGGTCATTCAGAACTTGCAGAGGTGCTTATAATTTATTACAATCTAGCTCGAATAGGACTTGACTGATCTATGCAGGCTGCAGGTCTTCTTCTTCTTTGAACAACTCAGATCGCTGAAAACAAAGAGGCAGGGGATCCACTTGGATCATTTGGTCATATGCTGTTGCTTCTGGGTCCTCCTCAATCTGATATTCAATGGCTCTTTGGGGCTGCAAAACTTGAGGCAATACCTTTTGAACAATATTTTGATTAACCTCCAGATGGTCAATAGCAACACGCGGTGACACTTGATCATATACAGCATGATAGTTATCCTTGATAAATTGAAAAGATTCAAAACAAAAGGGTAAAGTTCCTTCACTGAAATCAACACACTCTGCGTTTTCTTCCTTTTCTTCATGGCTGAGATGGGTATGCTGATCATTGGGTTCAGATTGCTGAATCTGAACACTGCTTCCTGCCAAAATAGGATCTGATTCCTCTGCAATGCTGATTTGGTCATTAGGCTCATAATCATCATCATACAGATCATATTTGGGCAGACAGTTGAAAGAAGAGAAGCTATTATATTCACATAGTATATCAGGAGACCGCTCCATCATGTATGGATGAATGAATATGTCATCTGTTTTGTGGCAGGTTTGTTCGTGAATTTCACTACTTTCCTGTTGTGAAACAGATCTGTTCTGGTGCTCTGAACATTCCACTTTCATTGTGATCAGCTGCATCATTTCCTCTGTCCTTTGTAATACACTATGAAATCTTTCTTCTTGCTCTGCTTTGCATTGTTCTTCCCTCCTTCTTAGATTTGCCTCCACGTCCACAACTATGTCCTGCATCTGTTTCAAAGTGGATGGACATCTTTCTCTCAAACAAAATTCCATCTCTGTGTCAAATGCTCTAGGATATTACAATAGAGCTAGATCAAGGGGAGGTCTTATATTTAAAGGCATGGACTGATACACTTGATTGAATCTGTCTGAAAACTGCTGAACAGATTCATCTGGATGCCTTTCTAAATGATTGTATTCTTCGATGAGCACGAAGAGATTACCTATGATCATCCATCTATCAAGGAAAAGCTTGGCACACTGCTGAAACTTAGAGATGCTCGCCTCAGGCAACGCTTTAAACCAAGTCCTAGCTTCGCTTTGCAAAGAAAGGGCAAATAGTCTAAGACTGACATCTTCATCTTCCACTTCAAATGTATTAAGATAATCTTCAAAAGCCTGGATATGTTTCTGGGCAGTAATACCATTCTCTCCATCAAATCTAGGGAGATATTCAGGATGATTTGCCGGCAGAGGACCAAGCACAGGAGGCAAAATCAACGACTTATATCTTTCAAGAACTTTACGAGGCATGGGAGTATGTACAGGAACTAGAAAACTGGAATCTATTTTTGGTTCCTCCTTGGCTGTATGATGATTTTCAACAGCATTTGAAAGCTGCTGCTCTGATGTGCAAGGAGGCTTTTCAACAACCTTTTCCAAAGGAAAAACATAAAAATCTGACATAAAATCGTTTTTAAAGTACAATATGCACAGCAAAATCTGGTGCAAGAGAAAGAACATGATTTCTTGGATGATAGTCCAGGTCAAGAGCCTGGTTTGCTTATATATTTCCTTCGGGTTCATTTCTCCAGTGGAGTCTTTATTATGAGGATGATGTGGAGTTGCCAGGTGGATGAATCAACCTTGAAGTGCCTGATCTCTGTCCACCGTCACAGATCAGAACCGAACATGAAAAACCCTGAAGAAAAGGAACACTTTCTCCAGAAAACGAGGCGAACTGGTCAAAATTGAGGATTTACACTAATAAACACATGATTCACTTCCCCAGTGGAGTCGCCATTATGTTATCACTCAGGTTGTCCCTTTTGACTCCTAAAGGGATACAGCCGAGGTAACCACAAATAGCCTTTGGACTGCAGGTCCTAGCCTACCTGCAGTCAAAGAGGGCTCTCTCTTTATGATTTAGCTTTGTTGAAAAGGGACGATTTTAGGCTAGATATGATGCACAGGGGTTCTGATTGAGTTTTGGTGGGAAAACTGACACTTTCAGGTAGAGAGGCAGAGTATAGTCTGAATCTTTCAAGCCATTGGGCATGGAGTCGAGGAGGGGAACTGCTGGTGCGTTTTCTTAATAACAGTGAGGGAACATGGAGCAAGATAGCTGAGGTTGAAGCAAATTTCAGGTTTAAGGGATGAATTAAATGCTAAAGAAAGAGAGGCAGTTAAGAATCTCTCCAACAGATTAGCAGAGAAAATCACAGGGCGCTACCTAGGGGCAGTTAAGAATCCCTAGATAATTGGCCAACACAGGTGAATTGGGGTAAACATGAGCCGGAAGGAATTCAATGTTCATAACCAATTCTTTAGAGGAAAACATCAAGAAACAACAGAAATTGAGCATAGAGAGTATTTAAACTAATTCTAGGCTATTCCCTTTTTCTGCTATTTAGATAATGACAAACACATAAACAGAGATAAGAGGCACTTATTGCTTCAGACCGCAGTGCAGGAATTCCATCTTCAACTCTTCAAACATTCATCAACAGCAGACAGTTCGCTCTCCAAGCTTTAAGCAATCTTTAATTACAGAAAAGTTCAGGTATACACAGCGAGTCTCTAGTGAAAATTCTCAATTTACCAACCCTTAAAACTATACAAAGGGTGGTATATATAGGGAAAAAACCCTTTGGAGAGTTCCTTTATTACATTTTGACCTAATTAGGTCATAAAAAATGACTACTTGACCTAATCCTATCCTGAAATAAATACAAAAATATCTCGGGCCGTGCTCAGGGCCGATGTGTCAAAACTGAATAAATGAGGTTGTCCTTGGTGGCTTGCTGCAGTGTTTTCTGCAATAAATGAGTATGGGTTTCTGCTTCCTTGCTGTCCTGGTGCTTTGAATGCCTTGATGGTGATTTGAAGGCAAGGATGGGCTTATGCTTATTGATTTGACTTTCTGGGGGCTTCATCAATGTTCAGGTGCCTCGAGCCCCTAAAAAATCATGACTGATTCTCTCTGGCGTCTTTTCTTCCAATGATACTCTCTGACAAAATCTGGACTGCTGATCTGATGTGCTGCAGGTCTATTCACCAGTAAATGGCCGGTGTTCGGCCTCTGTATCATCTGGAATTGTCTTCTGATCCTTTTGGTATGTTCTGTGAAGAAAACGGATCATTTTTGCGCCTTTTCGGGCTTCCTGGGGCCGCATGGTGAGAAGATTCCTTAAAGATTCCCTGAATATTCTCCATTTCCGCCTAAAAAATCCTGCGATGAGCAATTTCATCAAAAACTGCCTCAGAATTCGATTCCGGGGCTCCGAAGTGCGACTTTTGCACCTCTGTGTCCAAAAAAGGGCTAATGACGTCAGCATTGTACGTTGGGTGACGTCAGCATGACGTCAGTAGGACGACGTGGCGGGATGACGTCAGCATGACGTCATCATGTACGGACGATGACGTGGCAGGTATGGTGGCGGGGACACGTGGCAGGAGGCCACGCAGGCAGGTGACTCATCGGGTGACTAGGCAAGGGGTGACGTGGGCGGTGACTGTGCAGGGGTGACGTAGGCAATGACGTCACCTAGGCAGGAGGCGGTAAGTGGTATGTGGCACACCGCTTTTCGGGGAGAGCGGTTTCGGAGGGAGGGGCTCCGCCACAGCCCAGCGCTTGACGCGTGGCGGGAGTACGGCGGCAAAACCGCCCATCTCCTGTACGTTAAAGGCCGGGCGGTTCGAGGATGGGGCGGCCCGCCCACCGTCGATCTGCGGGGCTGTGGATCAGACAGCTGGTGGCGGACGCGAAGGGACGGCGGGTTAAGTGCGAGGTATATGCGGAGTATATTCGCTTTTTAATATTTGCGCGGGTGGGTTAAGAACTTAGGGAAATGGGTTTATGTGTGTTTTACAGGCGCGGGCTTAATACTTATGCACAGAAACTTTGGGTTAGGGGCAGAATATGGGTTTTTTGGTTTAGGGAAGAGGTTATTATTCTGACCAGATGTCAGAGTAATCCCTGGACATGGATGGGCTAAAAACAGTCCCAGATGGACTGTGATTTCCCTGACTTAGTAAAAATATGGCTATATTTCCAGGGGGTAATATTTACATAAGGGGATTTATATACATGTTTTAAATAGGGGAAAGGGGAAAATTGTCAGGGAGTTATATAATAAGGGTGATGAGAAAAAGAGAGAGGTTAGTGAATTCCAGCTTGAGTACCTCCAACTGAAAAACTGCCTTAAACCGAAAAATGAATTGCTTATCAAAATTGGAACACAGCAGTGGTACTTAGATTAGCACATTCTTATGGACACTTCTTTGGCCATCTGTAGCAAATATGGAGCAGTGCAGCATGCATAGTACGACATATTTGGCATGTAAAAAGTCGATCATGAAAGATGATTAACTTGCTGCAGTAGGAGGCTAACAAACTACACCAGAGCCACTGTTAGAAGTATAAGCAGTATCAAAAACAACCATGGGATTCATCATCAAGACAAAACATGTATTATTCCCCCTAAGGTTACACATCATTCTAAGGACCTATTTTTCATGAGGTTAAGTACATCTCACCACTTCTGTAGTCACTGTAAAGAGTTATTCGTTCAAGGATAATGGACTACAATTGTAGTAGCCTTGATGAAAATTCCATGTAATAAATGTAAAAAACAATAACCATAGATGACTGGGACACTTATTCCAAGTTGAATGTTGGGAAAGGCATCCTATGGGGTGTTCATTTGGTTGTTTATGGCTAAGGAAATTGGCAAATTCAATGGCTAAGGTAATGGCTAAGGCATTAAAAGGAATTTTGGAACAATTATTTATGAAAATAATTGAAAATGAATAAAATAGAGGCTTCATTCATAAAAAGACTTTTGATGATTAGTTGGTAACCTTTTTTCAGTTCATTGTTGGATCTCTCTCTCATACTCTTGGATACTTAGAGTTTTCTTGGAGAACTCTTAGAGGGTGTGGCATACATGGATTCTTGGAGCAATAAGGCAAATGAAAAGCAAGAAAGCGCAAGAAGGCATCGACATCAACAACTACATTTGATTTTATTGTAGGTAACGAGTTGCATGTATGATTTCTTCACTAGTTTTGGCATGTATGGCATATGCATGTAGATTCTTGGTCATGATATGTCATTGGCATGGAAGATTTCTTGGATTGAAAGTGGATTGCCCAGCCTTTCCATTTCCTTGATAGCCATGGTGATTGTGGGATATTTTGATTTTTTTGTTTTTGTTAGTTATCATGTTCCTTAGCTTAGGTTGAGTTATTAGTTCCTATAGCCTTGGTTGGACAAATTATCTAGAGCCTTATAACATCTTGGGTTGAGTTATTAGTCCTGTAGCCTTGGTTGGAAAAACACTCTGGAGCCCTTGGTGGGTTGAGATACTAGTCCTGGAGCCTTGGTTGGAACAAATGCTCTGGAGCCCTGGATGGATAGAATGAAGATTGATCTGGTGATGGTTTTGGTGATGTCTGACCATGAGATGGAATCAATTTTTGATGGGTTGAGGTGGATGTCCTCTAGAAGCCATTGAGGAGTTTTGATTGATGTGTTCTATGAGATCTCACGTTCATGCTTGGAATATTGCATGGGGGTGAATTGCTGAAGAGAGATTTATCTCAACCATTCTATGGCTGGTGGAACGTGTTAGTCACATCTCCTATTGGTTCATTGCATTCATTAATGAGAAATCCATTCCCTTGATTTTCATGTGTTATAGGTACTGATGTATTTATGGATTTTATGGCTGATATGTTTATTGTATTTATGTTCTTATTATGTTGGTTATATGCACATTTTATGACAGTAGCTATGTACGGCTCTGAACATTCTTTTACTTGTATGTGAATGGATAATGTGCCTATGACCTAATAGATGATAATGCAATAAATTGAATGAGGTAACAATGGTTCATAGAGATTGTGAGATAAGTATGAGATCCTTACACTTAACTATGTTATTTACACCTATAGATTACATGTCGATGATATGTTTGACAAAATGCATGCCATGGCTAGTAGGGATTGAGTCAACATCTTGAACAAGTATTTATTTTAGTATGTTCATTTCCATGTTACTTTACTGATTTGAAGAGATGGATCACTTCAGGGTAGTGCCCTCAGCTTTGAGCCTGAAATAGTGGCTTAAATCCTGGGGTCACTGGCACAACACTAACAAATTTGGTCCATAGTCGTTAGTAGGCAGGCCTATGAGAGTGACTTTAGGTTGATGGTCGCTCCATTGCATATAGTAGGAGAGCAACTATGGTCCAAGAGACCTAAAACAATAGTGGGACCCAGGGATACGATGTCTAATTGGATGACTTATCCTCTGAGGGTTCTGTTGATGATGTTGGATGTTTGTATGGTGTGTTTCCAACGGTTCCACTTCCTTAGTGTGACTTAGGAGGTCGAATCATATTGTAGTGGCCCCTTGTCACATGTTTATCTTGGTTGGTCAGTTGCTTGGGTAAATGTGGGAGGAGGGTGTTATAGAAATGGGCATCATCTTATTTTACTTTGAGTCTCGATCTTTCTCATATCTATGAGAATTTCTGAATTTCTATATCCTCTTATTATGACTTTATCAGTTACTTCATTCATAACCTTACACTTTATTGATGTAAACACAATTATATTTCCCTTATTTACCATTTGACCTACAATTAGAATATTCTTCTTTAGCCCTAGAAGTAATAAAATTAGCTTTTGCTCTAGTTTTATTAGTTTTGGATTGACCTTTACCTAGAACTTTTGTTGAAACACTAGTTCCAAGAATAACATTACCATGATGGTTCTTCCTAAGAGAATCAATTTACTCTTATCTCCAGTCATGTGATGAGGACATCCACTATGTACCATTCATCTTCATCTTCAAATGAGAAGAGAGAAATACCACACCTTATATGTTCTTCTTTTTCTTGCTTATTGGTGGATCCACCTTTTTTAGATTTAATGTTCTTATTTGGTTGCTTATCATGTTTTCTGCGGTGATCCATAGTCTTATTCTTGCATTGTTTTGCTACATGCCCATACTTGTTACAAGAATAACATATTATATGTTTCATATTCCTTCTGTTGCAATCAAAGGATTTGTGACCAAACATATTGCAAGTTAAACAATATCCCTTAAAGTACCTGGAAGATGATGATTTTTCTGTGAGACGGTTATTAGATTGAAACATTCTACTTCTACAATTGGCTACAACATGTCCATAATTATGAAAAATAGAACATTCAA
The DNA here is from genome assembly GCA_031772625.1 of Pinus tabuliformis. NCBI lineage: Eukaryota > Viridiplantae > Streptophyta > Pinopsida > Pinales > Pinaceae > Pinus > Pinus tabuliformis. The sequence goes on from CM062809.1 coordinate 40,841,761, forward strand.
CATTATTTATCAAAAGATAAAATCGATTAACACTTCTATAATTAGGAATAAATGGTTTCCTTTGAATATTTTTTTTCCTTGATTATGGATGAGGATGACTTCTTATCTCTTTGTTGATAATTTCATATTTTTCATTAGAATTCCTTGCCTTAGCTTGTGAACTAGATTCTCCTTCAACATTTTCATGAAAAACAAGACTAGATTTGATGGTAGGATACCTTTGACTACTATGAATATTATCCAAAATCTTAGTGCTATCTTTGAAATCACAAATGTTTATCCTTTTCTTGTAATTTTACCTTTTAGGATATTTACCTCAACATGATATTGCTTTTTTATTTTCTAGATACTTCTTCTTCATAATTTATTCAACCCTTCTTCCTTCCTCCATTTGTTGTTTTAATTTGAGAATCGCGTCTTTCAGCTCATTTTCTTCTTCAAATGCTTGAAATGGTTCTTCATTCCGCTTATCTAATTTTAAAAAAATTGCTTTTAGAGAGATGACCTCAGCTTCAAGACCTTCAAAATATTGGTTAGATACCATACAAGCATGATCCTTGTTATCATAAGCTCTCAAATTATCGTTAATATTAACAATATTTTTCAAAGAAAGATCAAGTTTTTTTCTAAGATCAAAAATTTTTCTAACCTGTCTTCTTTTGTATCAACAACTCCATTCATCATTTTGGACATATTGTTAGATATAGGATTACCTTGAAACTATTCATGTATATCTTGTAGATTATCCCACACTTTCTTTGCAATAGTAAAATGCATAACCTTATTCAATATTGAATCATATATGCTACAATTTTTTTTAATCAAAGCCTTGCTATTCTTTTGTACTTCCTTGTCTGATGGAGAAAACTTGGTGTAACCATTGCACACTAGTTGCCATACATTGAGATTCATTAGATTATACTTCATCTTTTCTTTCCATTGTTGATAATTATATTTTCTTTGCATATGCACATCTGCATTGTCCATTAATTATAACTTACCTTGATCTATTGCTTCAAGAGGCTTACTTTCACTTTTACCTGATGATGCTTCACCTTCTCCATTCTTGATCACTAGAAAGTGGGTTTCTCCCAAACTTTAATATTTGATGACATATGTAACTGCTACTACATATGATATGTTTCTGTCAAAGTTTTCAATAAAAGTACCCTTTTCTTCTAGGCCACCAAACTCATTATTACTTTTATCTTCAAATTACATAAGTAAGTGGCAATCTTGATCAGACTCACCTTTTTCACCATTTGAAAGACTATCACTATATTCATGTGTATAAAAGCTTATCTTGTTTTTGAACCTCTTCTTATTTATTTAGGAAACTTATTTTCCTTTCTCCTGATTTTCTTTATAAGGATACTTAACAACATAATTTCCAACTATACCATGAGAAAAACATTTGAAAGGAAGCTTACCTCGGAATCTTGATGTACACATTTGGAGTTTCTTTATGAAGTTTTCCTCCTCTTCTTCTGATACATATCTTGATTCTTCCTTATCCTTTCCTTTTGCAATATAATAGAAGGTTTCTTGTCTCATATATGAAGGACCACATTTCCTCATCTGATATGTTGTCAATATTCCATGGAGTTGATCAAGTGTAATACTTTTCAGATCCTACATTTCTTCAATAACATATACTTTGGATTCAAACTTCGAAGTTAGAGATACCAAAATATTTTCAATAATAGAAGAATCTTTTATTTCTTAACCAAGATTTCTCATGGAATTCACAACTTCATCTACTCTAAGGAAAAATGTTGCAATTCTTTCATCATCATGATTTTTCAATGTCTCATACTGTATTTTGAATGTTTGAAGTTTAACACTTTTTACCTTGGTGTCAACTTCATAACTTTGGATAATCTTATCCCACATTCCCTTTGATGTGTTCAACTACATGACCTTCTCAAACTTGGTCTCAACTAGGCTTCCCAAGATGGCATTTACAACTTTTTCATTGGATTCATACTTTTTCTCTCCTATAGTATCTGTAGGAATATAGGTTGGATATTAATATCCACTTTCAACTATATCACATACATTAGATCCTAATACCTACAAGTATGCCCTCATCCTAACTTTCCGAAAGACAAAGTTAGTTCCATTAAATATAGGAGCTCTGACAGGAAATACTCCTTCATGACTACTCATCTTGCTGGATATCCTTCAAGAGATTAAGATTCTTCTGAAGGACCTGCTCTGGTAACGATCGTTGGGAAAGATACTAGGAGGGGTGAATTAGTTTTTTCTAATCATTAAACTTTTCAATTTCATTTCCTGATTTTTGCATGCAACTTTACAGAAGGGAAACCGTGTGTGTACATGATTTTTCTTAAGATAACTAGTGTATATCCATTAAATTTACTTTTCAGTTAATTCATGTTCTGTTTATTTTGATCCAGTACATCAATACTTCATTAAACATTAAATAGACAATAACCATATGTAGTAAGAACAAAATAAACCATAACACATAAGAAACACACATGAACACCGGGATTTAAGGTGGAAACCCAATGCGGGAAAAAACCACCTGTTGTTGTCATCTCTCTCTTATTTTCATTATAAAGAAAAACTTTTACAATCTTGTACTGGTGCATACTCATACTTGTACGCAGGCACCCATTTGCAGAAGGCTACAACCTTCACTCGTTCTCCAGATCCTACTAGAAGGAAGCTCCAACCCCTTGAATATTTTACTGGCATAAACCCATACCAGTATACAGACACCCACTTGGAGAAGGCTACAACCTTTGCTCATTCTCTAGCTTCTACTGGAAGGGAGCTCCAACCCCCTAATCTGATTTACTAGCTACTACTAGAAGGAAGCTTCAACTCCCTCATTGAAGGCTCCAACCCTCAACACTTCCAGGGACCACGTTTCATAAATTTTCATACTGGATCCACCTGGTACATCAACATCACAACTTGTAGGACACATTTCATCAAATTTTTAGACTGGACCCAATACCAACATTTAAGCCCAAAACCAATTATCAAAGCTAAAACTAATATTTGGAACAAATCACTCATTCCCATCTGAAATAACCAATCTTTGAATCAACTTAATTAACCAAAACTCAACCAATCAAGTAAAACCAAAATCAATCAACTTAAACAACAAGAACATGCAGATCAATGTAACCACAATACTAATCAACACACTGCACATCACAGAAACCAAATTCTATTACTATAAATCCTGATCAACCATATGTCAAAATGTGTATGCTACTTTACAGTATAAAACCCACGTGTGTATATGTTTTCCATGAAGCATACCAATGTACAAATCTTAAACCACTGAAACCTGAAAACTGAACCACTGTCACTCTGAAACAAACACTGGATCATACACAAATTTACTGCATCAGCAGGTAACTTCAACATTCTTCAATCAATCAATCCATAACCAAAACATCATTGTTTAAGCCTCGATCATCAAGAAGAATTCATTGACAGATAATAGAAACACATCAAAACTGATTAATCTGACTAGACACCCTTTTATCAAAACCCTGCTTTCTATATGTGCTTTCTTTAGAGCATATCCACATGTGTACGTGATTTTTAGGAAATGAACACACATGTACATGACTTACCAGAATAACACTAGCGTGTGTATGTGCCTTACAGGCTATAAAACCAATGTACAGATTTGCAAATTCAAAATAAAATCTTCACTGCAACACATAACTTCACACATACCCAGATCTCAACATACACATAGAATCACATGTTAAGATGCTATCAACAAAAATCAAATCATCTCATAATCATGATTTCCATCTTGTATCTATTAGATTTGATCCATCATCAAAATTCCAGGTGCATAGTTAGTTGTAGATCAATCAAAGCATCAATAGCCCATTACATGCATGTTTGCTTCAAATCTAAATATTCATAAGATTTTCATCACTTGCACCCATTCTACCATTTTGATCTTCATCTACTTATATAGCTTAGCCCTTAACCAATACAGTAGGTCAAATCCATACTCCAACTGATGGTTTTCTTTAATGGGAACAAAACATCCATTATTGGGCTCAATACCATAGGGAAATACCTTGGTGAGTACCCTTAGTATTTAGAATACCATGGTACAGAAACTGTACGTGCCATGCTTCTTCATACTCGTGTGTGTACGTAGTTTTGCTTAATAGAACCCACGTATACTTCTTGAAATTTTAAATTTATCATTCCTCTTCCTTTGAATTATCATGCCTTTATCAAGACACTTTGTTACGTCTATTTCAATTAAGGGACAACTCATCAAATATGTTGTCATCAAGGAAAACTCATAAGGTATGTTTCCAACAAGGACAACACATAAGTCATAATGCCAATAGATTTAATCCATCTAAACATTGTATTACCGAGACCAATCTTCTACAAGATCATCCACATGAGCTCCCAGTTGACACAGTCAAAAGATTTTGTTAAACCAATCTTCATGAAACAGGCATCCAGATGACAAGTTTTAATGGAGTGTATACATCCTTGAGCGGTGGCAACAACAGCATGAATCATTCAGTGCTCTTGGAAACCAAATTATTTAAGAGAGATATACTTGGAAAAGAAGGGTTTTAGCCGATTGGAATTTGTTTTTTATATCAGTTTGTAGATGGTATTGCAAAAAGATATGGGACGATATTGAAAAAAATATGTTGGTTTATCAATATTTGGGATAAGGGAGATGAAAGTGGAATTTTTGGCACTAGAGTCCCATCCAAGATATCTAGATTCTTCGACCATTTCTATGAGATTTTCAATTATAATGTCCCAGAAGGGTAGGAAAGTTTCATGGTTCATGCATCTGGACCAAGACTTTTACCTCTAGCCATTTCTTTTAATATAGATAGGACTTCATCCTTTGTAACATGGCGCTCCATTTGTTCACTTTCCTCCACTTCAGTTGAAAAGGGAAAAAATGCACATTGTTCCAACTATTTTCTAAAAGGGACATGGTCCCTAGAGTGATATATGTTGTTGAAGTAGATCAATTCCTTCCCTTTGATGTCTTTTTATGATGTGAGTAGTGCGTGAGAGTCCAATTCAATGTTGCAAACATTTTTTTTTGTCACCTCCAAGTTACCTGGTTATGAAAGAACTTTTTGTATTTTTACCTTTCCTCAACCCACATAATCTAGCTCTTTTGTTGGAGATCTTCTATCTCTCAAAGAAAAATTTGTGATCTACAATGTTCCAGTTTTAGAATCTCTAGCTTACTAGATTCTGAGAAGTATTTTGGTTTTCTTGGTACCTCTGATGTATTTACCTACTTATCAATCGATACTAATTATTTAATCATATTATGATACTTATGTCGAACCTAACTTTAGAACTTTTAATTAAGCACTCTCAGTTTATGATTGATTTTGTCCATTTTCCTCAAACCAGAGTCTCTAAGTGGTGTCTTATAGACAGAGTATACTAGTTCAATAAAATCTATCTCATTTAGCCAAAAATGATTAAATTTAAATGGAAGAAACTTATGATTGTTAATTCCAATCCAATTCATCAATATGGGGAAGGAGTCAGATATTTTTATTGGAATGATGCATGATTTCAAGTCCTTCATTTTGCTGACAATAGATTCTTTAACACAACAATGGTTTAGGCACTTTGCTATGCCATGCTCCCCCCATCGGCCATTTCTCCATGTAGGGATAATGGGATCGGGTTCGATATCCAAGAGACATTTCTGATTGAAGATTTCCTTGCAGTAGTCCCCCAATGGATCTAGTTGATAGAGAAAAACCCATGTTTTATTAGGATGAATGGAGAAATTAAAATCCCCTGTCAGGATTAATGAATCAATATCAAGAATAACATTGTAGTCAACCATATTCTAGAACTCCTTTATATTGTAATAGGGTGCATATATGTTGATAATACAAAGGTTTTTTTGTGTGCCACAATGACCTCCAGAGATTAGTAGGCCTGTCAAGGAGTTGTAAGCTTTGAATTGGCATACTTCTAGATTCCACATTGCATCCAGACCCCTAGATAAACTCGTGGCACTTATTGCACAAACGTTCCATTTAGGAAAAATCTGGAACATATAACCCCACGTATTTTCCCTATTTCTCATAGTTTCTTGGAATAGTACCATATCAGGGTTGTGAATTTCAATGAAACTCTTAAAGGATCTTGTTTTGTGGGCTGATCCTAGACCTTGAACATTTAAAGACTTTATTAACATTAGGGAAGGTCAAATTTGGGTGGCTTTTCTCTAAGGACTAGAGATTTGGGGAGATTCACGTCTAGGTGGCTAACCTAAAGGAGGTAGGGGAGCTGTGAGGAGCTTGGTTGTGTGAGGATTCCTTAAAATTTTCTAGGATGTTAGATGGGACAAGGGTTCAGCTTGAGACTTTTTTGTATTTTATCCCATTTTTCCTCTGTGTGGTAACATTCTTGTGTTTAGTAGGGAAAGTGAGGGCATATTCAACTTCAAAGAAGGAATTTTTTATAGTCAGGGGCTCCATGGTATTTTTTCACTCTAATGCAAGAGTCTCCAGCTCCACATCTTTAGAGAAAGGGGAGAAAGTGCAGCCAAAGGGAGCTCCAAATTTAATGGGGGAGGAGTAATATGGATCTGCAGAATACTGGGTTATAAGCAGAGGAGAATGGGTCTTGGGAGAATGGTTTAATAATGTCGAGAGTGGTTGGGAATTTGTAAGGGAGAATTATTTAATTACTGGGTTTATATATGGAGAAGCAAAGGAGATTCGGGACACTGTATTAGAGTTGTGACAGGGCACATTATGCAAGGGTTTATAATTTTGGATCAGATTGATTTGTTGTGGGGAAATCATATCTTGAGTGGCATTACTCATATGAGGAGGAGAGAGTGGGGGGATATTACCTAACTTGCCATGAAAAATAGTAGTGTGAGCCTTGAAATTCGCTCATCTCCCAGTTGTTGAGGAGAAAACTAGTGATCAAGAATCCCTGTAATGTCTTTCAAGGAAATCAAACATAAGTGTCCTATCCCATGGCAACTAAGGCGTCTAAATGGGATTTCCCAATAACCAATGATCTGTTTGCACAAGGATTGTCCCCAATAAGGGTTAATTATTGTAAGGAGACCCCATGTTAGAGATCTTTCAACTCGGACCCATGTAGTAGGTTTAATCATTACTCCAAGGCTTCCTTCATGAAGATAGTAAAATTTCCCTATAGCGTAAGCAATATCTGTTATTTCTTTCCTGGTCCATAATTCTGAAGGAATACCATGGAGTTTAACCCAAAATATATTCCTCTGCCGCATACCAGTGACTCGGTCAAAACCAAAATAGCATCATTGGAAAGATAAATATCCATGTCCTTTGACCCAAGGACTAGAAACAATTTGAACACATACTCGAGAGAAAGAAAATGGAATGCATATCATCCATTTTGCAGAGCACTGATGCATGGGCAATATTTTATTAAGGAAATCCATTATATTTTCATCCACCTTCTCATGTGCATGCCATTTTTCTTAAAGAAATCCCCTTGACCAACCAATGCTTGGGTTTTTAGTTTGATCGATTCATCCAAGTATCCCTAGGCCTCGATGACCAGAACTTGAGTCTATGGATAAACTTTGATTTCCTCAGTTTTTATACTTGTAGTAGGCGTTTGTGATAGTGGACACACTATGTTTGGAGGACCATGTAGGAATATCTAAAACAAGACCAAGGATTTGGAGAAAAAGTGTTGATCCTCTTCTTATACTATAATTTCTATCATCTTTACCACCTCCATGGAACTGAAGGCTGTTGTAGGAGATATTACATTGGGAGTCTTATGATCCATTCAGGATACAGTCATATGGTGAGGTGGATTGTTCAAAAAATTGAAAAAAGAATCCTCATTGATCAGATGCTTAGAAGGGCCAATCAGATGTGCAAAGGAGGCCCCCATGTACCTTTGACCGTTGTTCACCAGCCATTTTTTTAGTCAATTTAGTATGTCCTAAATTTCTACATTAATTATCAAACCAAGAGTCGTAAACTAATGAAGTGTGACACACTGTATGTGCAAGACAACCTCTTTCTTACTTTTTCAATTTTATTTTGTTTTGGGGCTTGGTATTTGTTTGTCTCCTATTGTCAATAGAAATCCTATCCCTAAGTTTTAAGAATACTTTAGAAGGCAAGTATGGATATAGATTCAGGACAAGGTTTTATGTCACTTTTGATAACTTCCAGAGCTTAACACTTCAAAGGATCCCAAAACATACTAGTGATAAAATGAGTACTTGAACAGCAATGTAAATGTGCAACTATTCAAATCAAACAAATGATGAAATATTGATCAGGAAATCATTGTCTCTGCTGCTCATCTAAATGCAAAAATGAAAATTAAACTATTGCACTCAAACAAACCAAAAATTGCAGACTAATGAAAGTAAGATCAATTGACTTCACTTATAATCTGATAGCTCGTCAAGTAGCTTTTCAGGGTTAAGCCATGGCAACAGAGATAACGTCAATAACATGGAGAATTGATATCTAAATTACCTACTTGCAAATGAAAGTAAAATCAAGTCACTTCACTTATAATCTGATAGCTCGCCAAGTAGCTTTTCAGGGTTAAGCAATGGCTCTAGAGATAACGTCAATAACATGAAGAACCTGATATCTAAATTTCCTGCTTGCAAATGAAAGTAAAATCAAGTCACTTCACATATAATCTGATAGCTCGCTAAGTATCTTTTCAGGGTTAAGCCATGGCTCTGGAGATAACGTCAATAACATGAAGAACCTGATATCTAATTGCAAAGATGAAAGTAAAATCAAATCACTTCACTCATAATCTGATAGCTTGCCGAGTAGCTTTTTGGGGTTAAGCCATGGCTCTGGAGATAATGTCAATGACATGAAGAATTTGATATCTAAACTAACTAACAACAGCAAACAAATAAGACTGAAATCAAATCATAAATAAAATCGAAAAGCTAAGAAAACAAAGTTAGTAGAGATACCAATCACATGTCACTATTTGATGCAAAAAATTATATGAAAATGCTCGAGTGTAACCTATCCTGAAACAAAATGATCATTGTTAGCAAAAATATATAGTGCTGGAAAATCATGTACAGGAATGAAACATTAACATCATAAATGAATTAAGAAATATATACATAGATGGACAAGCTATGAAATATTTACAATGGAAATAAGAAAATGATACATGAAGACGTTACAGAAATAAAGAAACAAAACCTCAACCAGTAGGGGCCCTCTGCACGGCCTTGGTTAATACGCTGTCAATCCGAAATTATGCTCACATGGTCATAAGAAACAAAGTATTTATATTGAAAAACAGAGGAAGTATCCTCTTGTTACAACAACAGGACTAATGTTATGGCAACAGTATATAAACTAACAACAATACTATCTCAAAAACTAGCTACATGCATTTGCAAATGCGTTATTTATAGAAGAAATTACATAATTGTTTCTCTATGAAAAACCTTCAGCAGAGGACATGTAAAATGACAGAACCCGTGAGCTTAGCGTCTTGGTTGCCATGATCATTCAATCTACAAAAGGTGGATGTTGGATTTGCATCATGGAGATGGTTTACAACTGTCAAAAGGGATCCACGGATCTAGGAACGGTCTCGGACCTTTCACGTGCTGAAAATAGAAACCTGTTTGTTGTAGGACTCCTTATTTGACTGTCGTTTGACCAAGGCTTTCCTTTATGAATTTGGCTAAACAGACAGGACCTGATCCATGTCCAGCTCATTCCTGAACTGTCTGTGTGCCTCGTTTTACTTGCCAACACCTGTAACCTAGAGATCAATAAAAACAGCTGTGGAATCACGAGTCAGCTGTGGAAAGTGGCTGCATGCCACAGCTAATGAACACAATCTAAGTCAAATAGAAAAAACAAAAATATAGTTAGAAAACCACTTAAATGCACTCTCGTAATCAATATGTAATGATCTTTGATAGCTTATGAGGCACTGGTGAGGGGAAAAAGGTCTAGGAAAGTATGTAGAAGAGAGGTAGTTTTAGGGCTCAACATACCCCCACTATGAAGGTGTTGCATGTCCTCATGCAACCAAAAATATGACCATCCTTCCTTCAGTTCATTTGTTCTGAGACCTCTGCTAATACATCTAGCCTTCTTTTCTTGTTCCTTGGTACCTCTGTCATCCTAGGCTTCCTCATTAGGCACCTGTATTTGAGACTAATAAGAGCTCTGCTCAACTTCCTACTCTTTTTCTTCAATTTCATATTTTTCTTCTGCCACAACCCAAGATGCAACATGGTGTTGTCGTGAAAAATTTTATCCAACCTGCTCTGTTCTTTTAATGTTTCATTTTCTCTTTTTTATGTGTCTATTCAAGACTTCCAGTTCAAAAAATTCTTGTTTTAGTGATTGGATTAAAACTTCCTGGGTTGTATTAGGCTAAGTAGATGAAGTTCCTTGATCTATTGCAGTCTTCTCCAACGATTCAATAAAATCATACATTTCTTGTTGGGTTGGATCTATTTCAAGTGTAGCATTTCTTGGACTTGCCCCAAAATCTGGTTGAGAAGGACTGATCTCAAAATCTAGTTGAAAAAAGGAGAATGTTGTGGGCTATGGCCAGGAGAGTTTGTTGAAGATTGTTGTGGTGTTTCCTCTCCTAAGTCCACAAAGTGGGCCCCTTTAGTTTGTACTTTCTTGAGTTTACCTTTATTTTTGGAGCTCCTCAGATTCTATGAGCTGGTGTCTCCTTTCTCTGCACTCTGTTTTTCTTTCCCTTTTCCCTTTGCTGTAGCTGATTGTTCCTTAAGGTAGATTAGTCTCTCTGAAAGTATTTGATCCTCTTTTGAGGAAGGTTCTAGGGTTTGATAGTGTTATCAGGAAAACTAGTGTCTATGCAGAGCTGCTAGTCCCACTAATGCTGGTAGCTACCTTAGAAACAAACAAACTAAAACTACTTTTGTTTTCCTTTATGAGAAATAGATAAGAGGGGAATAAGGAGACCAACCTCTGTCTTGCGCTTGGTTCCTTGCTCGATTCCTCTCCCTTCTGATAGGATTTCGCCACTCGCTTCCTCGTCTACCCAGCTTCAAAGCGCACCTGTAGAATCAAAGCAGCATAACACTATCCAAGAACATCGATCTATTATCATAAACAATATAGGACCAGATATATATTGACCACACAAATGCATATAACAGTAATCATACAAGAATGTGGAGGAAAACTTGAATAGCTTTATTGATAATCAAGAAAGAGAAAAGAGGATTACAACCAATAGTTCTGACCCAGCATCATCCTCTCAGCAAGAAAGCCCTTCTTCACCTCATGAAAAGCTTAGATCACCCAACACTATGATATTTCACCAAGAAACCAATAGCACTTCCTTACAAGATACAAAATTCCAGCCTCTGGATCTCTGGGATGAGGGATCCATATATAGAAGTTTGCAGAGGGGGGTGAGTCAGCTTTTGAGATTTCATTAGTGTCCTCTCTCTGATAGTTCTTCATTCCACTTGGAGATTGATGATCTCTTACTCATCCCTGGGCGAATGCAGAGAGGCAAGTGTCACAGGAGAAGTTTCTCGAAGATTCCATGATTCTCTTGCAGATTGACCCTGCCATTTGTCCACTCTCGCCCATCGCACCCCATAGAAGGGATTTTCAACATGCATTGCACCTAGTGTGTGTAGGAAGGTGGGATGCAATGCACTTTGACCATGGAGTAGTTGAAATGGTCCATTTTTGACCAGTTCTGAGTAGTTTTTCATGGAGAACTTCTGGGAGATGCTGTAATCAGTTGACCTTGTTCTTTTAGGGGTTGGAACAACACCTTTAGGGACTTAGTAGCCCTTGGTTTATGGACATTTACGATTGGGGTTGCAATGCCCAAAAATGTCTATAACAGATAGGCAGCTTCAATATTTCTTTTCCCCTTTAGTTTCCTTGCTTCCTAACCATAGTTCTTTCATTCCTACTTTCAGACAACTTCTCTACCTTACTAGTTTTGTTAGCTATGTCAGTAGGAATATCCTGAATGTTCACACTTGTTTTCCTTCTCCTACTTTTCCTTACTGAGCTACTTTCAGGTGTTTCATGTGGGTCCTGAAAGAAGTTTCTAATCAAGAACTATTCCCAAGTTGCCTTTCTTTTCTTCAATTATTTTTCAATCAGAATTTTAACAAGGCTGTGATGGTAAAGGTGAGGCTCTACGTCATTCAGATTTTTTTGTACGGTTGTGGACATCTTTTTCAGGCTACTCAATAGAAAATAAGGAAAATTGATGGTTTGATTTTCCAGAAAATTAATTAGTAACTTGATATGGTACATGTACATGGACCCAAACTGTCCTTCACATGTAATAAACTTCTAAATTATCAGTAATAAACTAGTCCACTTTTCCTCTAGAGCAGAGACAGGGATTCCACATTTGAAAATGGCTATATCCATATCTGGATTGCACAAGATAATCCTCCAAGCCCTCTCATCAAAGTCTTTGTTTTTGAACCATCGTTCCCCCTCCTGTGGAAGCCCCGTTGTTGCTGCAATGGATGCCTCTGTGACTGAAAATTTGAGATCTCCAACCTCAACTTCTATGCCATTAAAAGACCTTGCAAATGTCTTTGTGACTTCTTTATTGTGACCTTTGAATTTCTGGATGAACTGCAGCCACCGTGCCTTCCTTAATATTCTTTTTAACTGTGAAGAACCCTCCATGAATTTAGGCACGTCTCGCTCTATTCTTACTAGGAGGCCCATTCCTTCCTCCTTCCTTAAAAATACCTTTGTGGGTGATGGACTATAGGTGTTGGATTGACGGAGGTGGAACGGTTGTGTGAGCAGAAGATGGAGAAGGATTGTCGAGCAAACTAGTAGTTGTAAAACGAAAGCACACATAACATGTAGTGAAAATGAGTTCACGGAATGAAGGCTTGTATAAAGAGACTAGTTCTAACAAATGCAATATTCAATGAGAGAGTATGGAAATAGAGTGGGTTTGCTAGAGCTTTGATTTAAAAGGCTACGGAGTGGATGTTAGCACGTTCATAAAACAACTTCGGATTTGTGCGGCAGAGAAGAGCTGTGTTCAAATAGATTACGCCCTCATAATTACCTAGTTCAACAGGTGTAGTGCAGGCATATAGTTAAGTATGAGTTAGATTCAGAGGCGGATCATGAGAATGTTAGAAATTGATGTGGATTTCGTGGTGGAAATATGCAAAGGTCATGGAGAGTTATGAAAGCTATCAATGCGAATCATTACACATAATGGAGCCGGTGGTTTCACAACTATATAGATTATGTGCTTTAAATTGGTATTTGAAATAAATTTTTCTCATACCTTAGAATCTTACCACTTCCGTCCACTGACCTTTGATTGGTTGCTTCTTGTTGGTGCTTTAGGTGCTAGCATCTTCAAAATATCTTCCTCTTCAATTCCTGCATTTGGTTTTTATCATTATTTGGCTAACATCTAACTGTCAGTGTTGCGTAACAGAGTATCAGCTATAGAATCAACAATCAACTGCAAAATCAGATTTCAGCTGCGGAAACTGACACAGTGAACATATCAGTGAATGGAGATAGATGGAAATGAATGATATATGAAAACTAGACATGAAAGGACTTTTATTGGTGAAATGTGATGATGAAATGGAATGAGATGAAGTGAGATGGCATGAAATTTCATGAAATGAAACACTTATAAATGAAATGAGAGGGATTTCCTTTTTGGAAAATATAGGGCATCAGAAGTTTCTAATTTTCGCCCTGTATTTTTTGTTTAAGACTGCCAATCAGTGATTGGTTTTTAGGCTTATACATTTTTTTTTCTTTTTTTTTGAAGAAACAATGAGAAGAAAAAATACTAGGCTGGTGGAGAAGAAGGATTCTTCTTCACTAGCCTTATTGCAAAATTATCTTGAAAGATTTTGACAAATTCCTCTTTTGAAAGTGGCTTATGATAGATCTTCAATCTGTGACCATTCACAATGAGAGGAGTTTGATACTCATCAATGGTTTTGATTCTTACTGCTCCATTACTAAATACTTTGTCAATCTTGTATGGCCCAAGCCAATGAGTCTAAAATTTACCTCTGAAATCTTTGAACTTGGAATCAAATAGCGATGCCCAATCTCCTTCTTGAAACTTTTTCTCCTTGATGTATTTGTCATGCCACTTAGCTCTTTGATATTGAACTAGATCGGTTCTTAGGATTGCTTCTTGTCTAATCTCATCTAGTTCATTCAACTGATCCATTCTATGCTTTTGAGCTTCTGATATATCCATTCCCAATTGAACTGCCATCTTGAAGGTTCTAACTTGGAACTCAATGGGGAGCAGAACTTCTTTCCCATAAACAAGTTCATAGGGAGAATGTCCTGTTGTATTCCTCCATGTAGTTCTTTAGGCCCATAAGGCTTCAGGAAGCCTTTTTTCCCAATATCTTTTGTGTAGATGAAGAATCTTGGTAATGATGCCTTCAATAACTTTGTTTGTGGACTCCACTTGACCATTTGCTTGCGGATGGTAAGGACTAGACTTTCTGTGCTTAACCTTGTACTCTTCCATCAGCGTCTCCACCAGTTTAGATGTGAATTGACCTCCCTGATCTGTCACAATTTCTCTTGGAACACCAAAGTGAGTAAAAATATCCTCATAAAGAAAACTAACAACTGAGTGTTGAGTAGCAGAAAATAATGTTTTAGCTTCTACCCATTTAGTGACATAATCAGTACATAGCAATATATACTTTCTCTATTTAGATGGTGGATTAATAGGTCCAATAAAGTCTAAAGCCCATTTTTTAAAGGGTTTGATGAGTACCTGTGGTTGTAATGGAATCTTGTTTGAGAGGGTGGGCTTCCCTACTCTTTGGCAGCTATCACATCTTTTGACATAATGTTTTTCATCTTAGAAGAGGGACGACCAATAATATCCTAGAGAAAGGATTTTATAGGTTGTCCTCTTGTCACCAAATTGTCTACTGCATGGTTCATCATGACATGCCTTGAGAATATCAGGTATTTCATCTTCCCTAACACATCTTCTGATCACAAGATCTGGCCCTGTCTTAAACAATTCATTAGAAATCCATGAATATTTTGAACTCTCCTGAATAATCTTTCTTCTTTCACTAGGAAATAAATGTGGAAGTAGTTTCCCTATAACCAAATAGTTAGCTATATTTGCATACCAAGGAGTCTTAGTAGTTACTACAAATAAATATTCATTAGGAAACTTTTCCTCTACAGGAGAATATTCTTTAATATTTTGAATCCTAGACAAGAAATCAGCGACTCTGTTTTGTTTCCCTAGTCTATCTAACATAGTAATATTGAATTCCTATAAAAGTAGGAGCCACCTTGTAACTCTTCCATTAGTAGTGGGTTTATTCATTAGATATCTAATTGCATAATGATTAGTATGAATAAAAGTTTCATAGCCTGTTATATAATGTCTGAACTTATTGATTGCATGAACAACGGCTAAGAACTCTTTTTCAGTCACAGTATAATTCAACTCAGTGGGAGTTAAATTTTTACTGGTATAGTAAATGGAATAAGGAAATAAATCTTTTTGTCCCAACACAACCCCCAGAGCTGTATCTGAAGCATCTATAGAAATAAATTTTCCAATTTGGTCCTCTCAAGATAGGCACTTCAGATATTCTTATTTTCAAAGTTTCAAATGCTAATTGGAAATCAGGACCCCATTTGAATTCACAGTCTTTTGTAAGTAGTTTAAAGAGTGGAGATGCTATTTTGGTGAAGTTTTCTATAAATCTTCTATAATATCCAGTAAATCCCAGAAAACTTCTAACTTCCTTTTGACAATTTGGAATAGGTAATTTGGAGATGACTTCAACTTTTGATCTATCAACTTTGATCCCATCCCTTGAAATATGATGTCCTAAAACAATACCTTTAGTAAACATCATAAATCATTTTTCATGGCTTAATGAAAGGTTTGTTTCTTTACATCTTATAAGGACTTTTTCCAAATTTTCTAATTCCTCTTCAAAGAAATTACCATAAATTGTAAAATAATCCATATATACCTCTACACAATCATGGATTAGATCAGACAAAATTCTTAGTACTGCTCTTTGGAATGTTGCGGGTGCATTACATAATCCAAAATGAAGCACTCGATAAGAAAAAGTTCCCCATGGACAAGTAAATGTGGTCTTATCCTGATCCTCAGGTGCTACTTGAATTCGATTATAACCAATAAAACCATCCAAAAATGAAAAGTACTTTTTGCCTGCTAATGTATCTAATACTTGATCGATAAAGGGCAAAATAAAGTGATCCTTAAAAGTTTCTTTATTTAATTCCCTGTAATAAATGCACTCTCTCCATTTACCATTCCTTTTGGGTACTATAACCGAAGGAGAAACCCATCGGCTATCTAAAATTGGGTAAATGAAGTTTACATTGAGTAGTTTTTGGAGTTCTTCTTTCACAATCTCCCTAAGATTTGGATTCATCCTCCTCTGAGGTTATCTGATTGGTCTATTGTTTTCCTCGATATAGATATGATGGATGCATGTCTTAGGGTCAATACCTTTCATATCAGTAAACTCCCATGCAAATGCAACAAAGTGTTTTTGCAAGATTCTGGTTAGCTCTTCTTGTTGTGGTTTTTCCAATTTTTTGTTAATATTCAATGTTTTACCTGGAAAAATTTCGACGGTAGAAGTACCAAACTCTTCCATAGAGTAAAGAGACATTTGCCTTGATGAAAAATATTCAATATCAGAATCTAACTGAAATTGTGTGTGGTCATATTCTGAAGATGTTTCACAATTTTCTAATGTGTTAAAAATTTGACTATCTTCACTAATTTCAGAGATAATAAAGACAAGTTGTATAATATCTTCATCATCGACCCATTCATTGTCTCCTGCTTCTGTAATTGCTTTTGTTGGAGGATACAAATTGAATTTCTTTGTCGAACTACCATAAAAAATGTACATATCCCCAGATCTACAACTAATGAAAGCATCAACTGTGGCTAGCCAAGGTCTTCCTAAGATGATTGGGTGTCCTCCTAGATTACTCTTGGGAGTCAAAATCATGAAGTCTACTAGATATTCCCAAGAATCTAAGGAGACTAAAATATCTTCTAATACACCATCTGGTTTGATTATTGATCTATCTGCAAGTTGCAGTAAGGTGGGTGTAAAAAGAAGATTAGGAAGTTTAAGCTATTCCATAGTCTATCTACTCATAATGTTTATAGCAGCCCCAAAGTCAATCAAAGTATTTGGAATTTCTATCCCATTTATGTGTGTCTACTTGGATCCACATAGTTCTGCATGGTAATTTTTCCCATCATGATATCTGCAATTTTTCCTACCAGGCGGATTCTTTTTGTATCTCATGGTTTCCTACCTGATCTTTTGAAACTCAACTCCTTTATTGTTTTTTCTAGAATAGTAATTTCTCTAATGGCTTGTAGCAAGGGAATCTTGATACAGACATTGTTTAATTCATCTAGGAAATCATAGTCAGGCAACAAGATTTTTTTTTCCACCCCTTTTTCAATTTGTAATATTTCAGGAAAAGGAGGCATGGATGCAGATGCAGGTTTCTCAACTATAAGAGTTGTGGGGGTTGACTCTTTTTCTTTTTATTTTTGAATGATTGGGTTTCGAGGAGATGCTTGCCCAGAACCTTTATTGACTCTAATAGAATCCTCCTCAGTGGCATCTTGCTCTTGAACATCTATAGAAGGTTTTTCTAAAACTATACCAGATCTGAGTTGAACATCGTTAAGAGGAACAATCATATTGGTAGGAAATTGTTGTCCTTCTACCATGTAAGCATTCTGAGGATTTTTGTTGTTGGGATTTGGTACTGGCTGGGTTGGTAGTTAATTTGTCTTTTGTTGAAATGGAAGTAAGAGTTGAGAATTTGGATTTTGTTGAGAAGGTTGTCGCTGTGGAAATGGCAATGAAAGTTGTGGGTTCTGATTTGGAAGTTGTGGATTTTATTGTTGATTTTGAAGAGATGGAGGGTATTGATAAAATTGAGAAAATCTCCCATAAGGATTTTGCACCCCTTGTGCCCATGATTGGTATGGATTTTGAGGTTGGAGCCAAGTTTTTTGCCAAGAATTCCAATTTGGCGGGAGCTAAAAATTCATAGGATTGTTAAATCCTTGATTTTTTTCCCTTACGAAGGTTTTCTTGAAACAAAACAAAGGGATTCTACTGAATTTGGATCTTCCTGAAAACAGCTTTGAGCCCAAGAATTGAAGGACAATCCTTGGTCTCATGACTTTCTGAGCAAATCATACATGTTTCTACAACTTTTACATCCAAGGGGCATTCCCCTAGAGCATGTTTCTTTCTACATTTTGTGCAAAATATGTCCAAGGCATCAACTTCTGATTTATGCTTGTTTTGAATTTTAAGGGTGTTTATTTGTTCACTAAGGCTCCCTAGAATATCAATTTTGAACTCATCAAGAATATTGCTAATCTCTACCCTACTTATTGATCTAGTTGCAGATTTGTTTTCTCTAATAAGCAAAGGATCTCTAGGCCCCTTTCCAGTTTTAGATTTTCCCCTTGAGAGATGGACACATAGTTTTTCTATGTCACGAAGTGGGAGTTGAGAAATGTCTCCCTTCCCCATCATCTTTAAAATATATATCCATTCATCTCTAGTGGCTTTCAATAGAAGGGATTTCAAGGTTTCCTCATCTAAATTACTCATTTTCTCTCTCTTTAGGTTGTATTGAAATCTTTCGAGTAAATCCTCCAAGTTTTCATCTTCTTTTTGCATCATTTTGAATACCTCATCCTTATGATTAGTGGGCATACAATAATCCAGGTATCTATCCAAAAATGTTTGTTTCATATCATTCCAAGTCCCAATAGATTGAGTGACTAACCCCATGAACCATTTTAAAGTAGCTCCTTTCAATGTTGAAGGAAACAATTTGAGTTTTTGAGAGTCTTCCATATAGTCATAGGTTCGGCACAAGACTTCAAACTCAAATAGAAATGTTTTAGGATCCTCACTTTGCAACCCATAAAAGTTTGGGAGGACAGATGGTGAAATATTTTTCATGGTTGTGTGGGTTTCCTCATCAGCTATAGGGAATCCAAATGAGTCATCTCCTTCCCTATTTCCCCCAATATTACCTCTACCTCCTCCATTGTTACCTCCACTATTTCCTCTTCCTCTACCTCTACCCCTTCCTCCAAATCCATCTACTACTTCTTCTGTCATGATAGTTTCCTCGGTGTCTTTCGGTTGTTCTATTAATGGCTGAAGAGAGAGAGTTTCTCCCTTTCCTTCTTATTCAAGTGATTCTACTTCTTTGATTACAATATGTTCCCCTATAGAAGTGAAGAAAGGTTCTTCTCCTAGATCAGATTTAGTAGATAGTGTGAGAGAATCTTCTAATTCAGTTGCTGCCCCTTGAATTCCAGGAATCCTAAGGCTGGGAGTATGAGCTGGGATGGAGGTGTATCTTGTCTATGCCTCGAAGTAGCTGGATTTGTGAAAATCAAACTTTTGGCCCTAGCTATGAACCTTCCCCTAGAATCTCTTACTCTATGCATGTGATTTTTTTATATATATTTTTTTAGTCAGGCCAATAATTCTCTTTCTGATCTTCCAGATCACACTCGGTGCAAGAAGAGAGCATACTCAAGAAATTATTGAACTAATAACTCTCTTTTCTGATCCTCCTCATGCTAGCAAGAGGGGAGCATACTTCAAGAAGTTATCAATTTTCATTCTTTTTTTTTATGTAAGAGATCAGTTACCTAGTTACACTTCCCCAACAACGATGCCAAAATGTTTATTCAATTTAGTATGTCGTAAATTGCTACATTAATTATCAAACTGGGAGTCGTAAACTAATGAAGTGTGATGCACTGTATGTGCAAGACAACCTATTTCTTACCTTTCCAATTTTATTTTGTTTTGGGGTTTTATCTTTGTTTGTCTCCTATTGTCAATGGAAATCCTATCCCTAAGTTTTAAGAATACTTTAGAAGGCAAGTATGAATATAGATTCAAGACAAGGTTTTATGTCCCTTTTGATAACTTCCAGAGCTTAACACTTCAAAGGATCTCAAAACATACTAGTGATAAAATGAGTACTTGAACAGGAATGTAAATGTGCAGATATTCAAATCAAACAAATGATGAAATACTGATCATGAAATCATTGTCTTTGCTGCTCATCTAAATACAAAAAAGAAAATTAAACTACTGCACTCAAACAAACCAAAAGTTGCAGACTAATGAAAGTAGGATCAATTGACTTCACTTATAATCCAATAGCTTGCCAAGTAGCTTTTCGGGGTTAAGCCATGGCTCCGGAGATAACGTCAATAACATGAAGAATTGATATCTAAATTACCTACTTGCAAATGAGAGTAAAATCAAGTCACTTCACTTATAATCTGATAGATCACCAAGTAGCTTTTCGAGGTTAAGCCATGGCTCTGGAGATAACGTCAATGACATGAAGAACCTCATATCTAAATTTTCTACTTGCAAATGAAAGTAAAATCAAGTCACTTCACTTATAATCCGATAGCCCGCCAAGTAGCTTTTCGGGGTTAAGCCATGGCTCTGGAGATAATGTCAATAACATGAAGAACCTGATATCTAATTGCAGAGATGAAAGTAAAATCAAATCTTCACTCATAATCCGATAGCTTGTCAAGTAGATTTTCGGGGTTAAGCCATGGCTCTAGAGATAACGTCAATGACATGAAGAATTTGATATCTAAACTAACTAACAAAAAAAAAAAAAAGACTGAAATCAAAGCATAATTGAAATTGAAAAGCTAAGAAAGCAAAGTTAGTAGAGAAACCAATCACATGTCACTATTTCATGCAAAAAATTATATGAAAATGATCGAGCGTAACCTATCCTGAAACACACTGATCAATGTTAGAAAAAATATACAGTGCTGGAAAATCATGTATAGGAATGAAACGTTAACATCATAAATGAATTAGGAAATATATACACAGATGGACAAGCTATGAAATATTTACAATGGAAATAAGAAAACGATACATGAAGATGTTATACAAATAAAGAAACAAAACCTCGACCAGCAGGGGCCCTTTGCACGACCTTGTTTAATATGCTGTCAATCCGAAATTACGCTGACATAGTCATAATAAACAGAGGCTTTATATTGAAAAAAAGAGGAAGTATCCTCTCGTTACAACAACAAGACTAATGTTACGGAAATATTATATAAACTAATAGCAAGACTATCTCAAAAACTAGCTACATGTGTTTGCAAACGTGTTATTTATAGAAGAAATTACATAATTGTTTTTCTATGAAAAGCCTTTAGCAGAGGACACGTAAAATGACAGAACCAGTGAGCTTAGCATCTCGGTTGCCATGATCATTCAATCTACAAAAGGTGGTTGTTGGATTTGTGTCATGGAGATGGTCTACAGCTGTCAAAAGGGATCCACGAATCTAGGAACGGTCTCGGGCCTTTCACATGCTGAAAACAGAAACCTGTTTGCTATAGGACTCCTTATTTGACCATCATTTGACCAAGGCTTTCCTTTACGAATTTGGCTAAACAGATAGGACCTGATCCATGTGCAGCTCATTCTTGAACTTCCCGCATGCCTCATTTTACTTGCTGACACCTGTAACCTAGAGATCAATAAAAACAGTTGCGGAATCGTGAGTTAGCTGCGGAAAGTGGCTGCATTCCGTGCTGATGAAAAAAATTTAAGTCAAATTGCAAAAAAAAAAATATAGTTATAAAACCACTTAAATGCACTCTTGTAATCAATATGTAATGATATTTGATAGCTTATGAGGCACTGGTGAGGGGAATAAGGTCTAGGAAAGTATGTAGAAGAGAGGTAGTTTTAGGGCTCAACACCATCGACATAGAGGGGCCCACAATATGACATTTCATCTCCAGGTATGTGCCCATTGGACAACAAAAGGATTTATTGGGTCCATAGAATCAGTGTCAGGTGTAGTCTAGACTATGGTCTAGTCAATATTTTATCCATTTTCAAAATCACCCAATAGAATGGCTGACAAAACTCCTAACAAATGAGCTAATAGAATCTGAAACGAGATCCAATTGAGAAATGTATTTTTGGCATAATGAGGGGTTAAATATTTTATAGATTGATAGATCCTATTAAATCCCCATATTTGAGGTAGTCAAATAGCATTCTCTATAGAATATGTCAGAACAGAACAAAATGGAGCCAATCCCCAAGGGAATTTTGTCACCTACGATGCTCGTTTTTGGAACTGAATCTAGTAGTTTGTGGATGTTTCATAAATGCATAGGTGCGAATGTGAGAGGAGGGATGTACTATTTTGATTTGAAATAATATCAATGGACTACTTTTTTATGCACCAAGTGCTAGTTGCTAGGATTTTGATCGAGTTTTACCAACATCAAAATATCCAATTAATGTGAAGAATTTGAATTTGCAAATCCAAACCCTTGTCGAAGCACTATACCAAGGGTCAAAACTTAGGGAAACATCTCTTATAAAAATGAGAGTTTCACAGGACATAGAATCTGGAAATTTTTCTTAATATCCTTCAATTTAATTTTCCGCATAGCAAACACAAAAATTACACCAATGAAGGTTGATCCATATCTAACAAAATCTATAGTTCCAACCAATGCATTATTTTATAATTTCTTCATGTTTGTTGGGAAATCCCTCCCCCCAAGTACAAAAAATTTGGCAATATGTTCGCTTTGATATGTATTAAACTTATCTTGTTGGATTACAAGAATACATCTTATGTTCTTTGCATATTTCCACAATAATATTTAGTAGAATTAAGAGTGCATCAACAATCATCTCCACAGTCAGGGAGAAATCAATGTTAAGAAGGAAATCCATAATCTATTTCCTTAGATGTTAATCCACTAGAGATATTGTTTTGTTATCCCAATCTAGTTCTTATCAGGAAAGCTAGTGTGCGGAGGCTTTATCCACTGGTACGAAGATAAAATCCACTCACTATGTCGCAGCCATATCCCTACACATGCATGCATAGCTTTCTCCACCCACTGTCAGTAGCCAGTTATTGAATGCTGGAACATAGCCTAATTCCATAGCTTTGTATCAACAGATAAAATCACTGTTTGTTGGAAAGTGGAGATATGTCAACCATTCCAGGAGGCTCAGTCCAGGTATGTTCTTGTCCTCATTCAAGTTATAGGCTCAGGCCTCCTTCTTCCATTCAAAGTTGCATGCCCCAACCCTTTGGCTATCCTCTAGTTCAGCTACACACCATAGAAATCATTGCCAAAGAATCCAATGTCTTGGATTACTTACTCTACTTGTTTACAAGTAGGCAGATAATATTTTCCACAATTAGGCTAGGTAGGAATATTTTGTAAAAATATTATATAATGCTAATTAACACATAATATTTTGTACTAGGACAGGTGTAGGAGGTTAGCTATTATTGCATGAGAAGCAAGATAAGAAGGATGAATAATAGCATAGAAATTGGCTATAGCAAGTAGTCTAACATCAAACAAAGGGAGACACTACCTCCATAGGTAGGTTAGGTAGGTAGAAGTTTCTTACATATTGTATAACTCTAAGAGACACATAAGCCTTTGTACTAGTGCACATGTAGGAGGTTCACATCTTTTTTTCAATATGAAATTGATAAGAAGTGTGAAAGTTCTAGAAGACAAGGGAGAAGGATAACAAAGAAGGAGGAAGAACTAAAAAGAGTGCAATGGTCTTGTTGATGGTGCTGGATGCTGCCAGCATGTAAGGGGATCTCCTCGATGTAAAGTCCTAATTATACTTCACGCTATTTGGTGTAGGAGTCCCATTTGGCTGTATGGTCTAGCCACCATTGGAAAGGTTTCATATATGTTCCTTGCTTACAAAACATACACAAGAGATCACAACACCTCTTTGGGGCAACAAGTATGTAATCCTTATGAGACAACATATGTAAGATGCATGGGGAGTTTTCATTTCTCGTAAAGGAGAACATGCCTCTTGTTAGGAGATTAATAGTACTGCCCTAAATGGGGACCCAGGAATGAAGAGAAAGGGTTGTTGATTACTTGTAGATTAGTCCATGTAATAAACAACAATCATGAAAACATAACAATGCCTATTCAATAATAATGATATCTAAGTAACGAAATAGTTCATTAGCCTTAGTATTATTGGGTTGTGTTATTCTTTCCATTACTAGCCCATGTAGTAAACTGGTGGGTTAGATGGGGGGTGGATCCCCCCCTTCATTGCGTCGTTTGCACAGCGGGGGGTTTGAGGGGGATGGGTAGCCCCCCTCTACGGGGTCCGGGTACTTCCCTGGGTAATTTTTTTTGGGACCCTATAATAGGTTGGGTGGACCTACCTTTGGTTTTGTGCATGATTTTCACACATGGTTTTGGATACGATAGTTTTTGGTCCATGGTTTTGGACGCGATGGTTTTCAATCCATGGTATTGGATGCTTTGACATGTATAAATATGTATTGTAACATTGAAAGGAAAATAATGAAAAATCAAGCTGGTAGTCCTAGTTTTGGGATCTAGGGGAAAATCTCTATGTATATGTGTCTTATGTGTTATGCGCTCACATTGTTTATTTTCTGTGTTTTAGAATTCGTATGCAGGTAATTTCTGTATGGGGTTAAAACCTACATTTGGTTTTAGAGTTGTTTTGGCTTCAACGGGATTCCTTTGTTGTGAGGAGTTCACTTGGGCCTATGGTAGACCCTGTTCAGTGGGAGATCTGGGGGATCGATTCTGGTGGTGAAAGAAGATGGCGAGTAGTGGAAAGATAAAGATCAAAAAATTTAATGGTCATAGTTTTGAGTTGTGGAAACTCAATATGGAGGATCTTTTGGTGGATAAAGATCAGTGGATCATGTTAGATCCGGGTACTAAACCAACAGGAGTGTCTGATGAAGAATGGAAGAAGTTAGATCGGAAGGCAAATAATGCAATAGGATTGTGTGTCTCAAATTCAGTATTGCTGAATGTATCAGGGGAAGCTATGATGAAGGCTTTGTGGAACAAGTTATAAACTTTGTACTAATCTAAGTCTATGGTGAATAAACTGTTCCTAAGGAAAAGGCTGTATAAACTAAGGATGAAAAATGGAGACTCTGTAACATAGCATATGAATGTGTTTAATACAGTGGTAAGTCAGTTATCGTCGGTTGATATCAAAATTTTAGATGATGATAAGTGCATTAGTTTGTTTTGTTCTCTACCAGATTCGTGGGATAATCTGGTTATTGCAACAGGTAGCAATGCAACTGCCTTGCAGTTTGATGAAATAGTCTCATCCTTGCTAATGGAGGAGATGAGATGGAAAAATATGGAGAGCCAGAATGGTGATGCCTTGTCTATACGAGGAGGGTACCATAATAGAAACAAAATTATGTCATCAAGTGAGAGATTTAAATCTAGAGGGAGATCTAAATCTCTAGGAAAACCTATAAGGATGGTGTGCTAGAAATGCGGAAAGGAAGGGAACTACAAAAGAGACTGTAAATCTAAAGCTCCTGACAAAGGAAAGGGATCTGATGATGCTCCTTCTGTAAAGGCAAAAACCACCTCAGATGAAGGTGGGGATGTGTACTTAGCTTCTTCAAGTACACATGTAGATCATGAGGCATGGTTGATTGACTTAGGCACATCTTTTCACTTCACTCCCCATAGAGAGTGGTTTGGCGAGTATGAGAAATATGATGGTGGTGATGTCTTCTTAGGGGATGATAGGAAGGCTAGAATCGTTGGTCATGGAAAATTAAAGTTGAAGTTGCAAGGTGGAAGGGTTAGAACACTTTTGAGTGTTCTACATGTTACTGCATTGGCTAGAAGTCTTATTTCTGTAAGCAAGCTTGATGATGCAGGCATAAAAATAGTGTTTGAGAAGGCGTTGTGCCCTACAACAACCCCCCATTTCATATCATTTATATTTACAAAATTATTATATGAAATGGGTCCCTTTAGAAGTTAATTGGTATCAATATCGCATTATTTGAAAAAGGCCCGCAAACCAAATGAAGACATTATATAAAACCTTTTGAAAAGCCCAATTTTGATCAAATAAAACAATCTTTTGTCATTGCGATAAAGCGATCGCAAGATCACATATCGCAATGACATAGAAAACACAAATAAGTGACATGTGGGTTCCCGCCGATGCAAAATCGCTATCGGCTATCGGCGATACTTTATACGCAGTCTTAAAGCACCTTAAGCCATTCACTCCGATGCGATGTGATATCGCAATCGGCAATTGGAAATATCCTATGCACAATAATAAGGCGCCCAGGTCATACCCCCAATGCGATGCGATATCAGCAATCGGCAATCGGCGATACACTATCTATGCACATTGTTATGCCCATTCACTCCGATGCGATGCAATTTTGCTATCGGCGGTCGGTGGTATGCTATCTATATGTTTATATAACACCAATTCTCCCAATGCGATGCGATATCGCTATCGGCGATTGGGGTTTCAAAATTGTCAACATAAGGATTTAAGTGTTCCCGACGCCCGATTATGATATAGCGCGGATTTCAAAAAAGCCGTTAAATGGAGGGATATTACGATCCATTCATATTTAAAGGTTGATCTCTTAACCGCCAAAATATCCATAGCACGCTTAAACGGGCCATTCGGCCGAATAATGGTATAATGAGCATTTAAGGGGTGGCAGGATTAAACGGCCATTTAATGTAATTGTAAGATCTTCCCATCGATTGTATCCGCAGCCATTTTTAAGAGTTAATCTCTCAGAACGCTTTGATAAATATATCTTTCCCATATTGGATTTTCATTAGCATATCCCTGTGTTACGTTTATTGTCGCCGTTGTGTAGAATTCATCCATAGAAGAAAGCTCAAGCAAGATGGGGAAGAAATCCAAGAAGACCACAGGCGCTTCTGCTACACCAGCTACAGGAAAAGCTGTCGTGGACAAAAAGAAGGGCTTGATATCTGATACTACATGTACGGGTCTCGTCAGAGTTACTTGGCAAGGCACCTACAACCTGATTGAAGCCGAAGAACCAGCAAGGACAATAGTAGAAGCTACTGTGAATTTAAGTCAGAAGTCTGAGAGTACTCTCAAGGATTTAGTCGACTCTTTCCTTCAGAGGATAGCGGCCAGGGAGCAAATTCTCCCATACACAGACGTAGTGCAGTGGGCGATTGAAGAAATCCCAATCTTGGATAGAACTTTCAGCACTAGAGACGGAAGAATTTTCGGATCATTCAGGGCGGATGATCTAAGAAAAATGTATCATTTGCCCGAGCCAGAGAAGATATATAATAAGGTGTTCCTGGAGAAATTCGCAAATGAAAATGAAGTTGAATCCGAACCTATCCAGGATTGGAGACAAAATCTGGCCAAGCACAAACACGAATCTTCCGGTAAGTACTCGGTTGATTCTCTGGCTTCTCCTTATTGCTATGCTGGAATAATGATGTGTAGATTATGGGGATTGCATGACTCTGCTAATTTTACTATAGAAATGGTTCCTCTAATGGAAGCAGCATGCAACAGTATAATTATGGATTGGGCCACCATCCTTTCTGACAAATTAGCACAAGCTGTGCTTGAGTTTAGAACCAAGACCCGTATTTCTGAAAGGGTAATTCCCCCATTTTACTACAGTGCCTATATTCTAGATACCCTCTGTTTTAACTCTGAATTCCCCATACTCGGTTGGAGGTGGACTGCACAAGACCCCACGCCTATTCATATATATCATCAGAAATTGTGGAAATCTTCTTATAAACATCATCTATACCAAGTCTGTAATGGCTTTATGTTGCCTATTTATTATTCTATTTTCGATAGACCTGCTCCCAAGATTTCCTATCAAGCCGGAATTGATTTAACTGGAATAGGTAGATGGTTTGGAGAGGAGAGATTTACCTACACAAGAGTTTTCGGTAGTCAAGCCAGACCGCATGTCCTCCCTTTGTACATACCGGATAAACTGCTAGCGAGGGAAATTTCTTACCAAATCATTGTAGAGAGTGTTACACAAACGCTCAAGAAAAATAAGAAGCAAGGCTGGCCCTCTTTTCCTTTGAAGTGTGGTGTATATACCCTGCATGACCTCAATCAGCAAAAAAGGAAGCCACAAAAATTCAATCCTTGACTCTGGTGACTCTCCCAAATAGGCATTTCGATCCAAATAAAGTTGCCTATAATGCATTAGAACAGGCCAAATTGACAAGATTTGATCATAAGGAAGATATCTTTGATGACCTGTTCTCTTCAGCTGAGTCAATAAATCAGGTTAAATCATTCGCCAAAGCGAAATATAATGATGAAGGGTTGACTGAATTTAATAAACTTAGAGAACAGAGGTTGCAAACTCTGCCTCTAGATTTACTAGCAACAACCCCAGCGACATCATCAAGCGAGCCTGGTCGGCAACAGTCAAAGGAACCTCCGGTTATAACAAAGGATCATAAGAAGGAACAGGAGGAAAGGCAGAGGAAAGAACAGGAAGAAAAGCAAAAGAGAGCAGGAGGAGCAACAGAAGAAAGAGCAGGAAGAAGTGCGGAAGGAGTCCCAAGCCGAAAAGAAAAAACAAACCACCATTGATGTCAATATAGATACTCGTATTAACCCTAAATTTCTCCAGGAATGGAAGCAATTTGACTCTATCATCAGTGGGTTGGAATGTTCAAAGGATACAGACACTTCCAAGACAAACGATACACAGGACATCACTTCACCTCAGGTTCTAAGTGGAACCAGTGGCCCACCCATTTCTAAGGATGTTGAGGTAATACCAAAAGACCCCTCCGACCAAATCATTCTTCAGGTAGAAGATATTCCTCCCCTGGATGTTTTCTACAGCCCGAGGCATAAAGCAGTGGTAAAACGACAAAGGAAAAGAAGGAAGATTGATCAACCTTCCCTTTTCCCAGAGCAAACTGTTATGCGTAGCGTACAAAACTGTCGCAGTATGCGGGAGCCTATTCGGCAGTGACAATTGATAAGGCATCGGAGGTAAGTCTTCTACTGAAAACTAAGGATCAAGAAATTTTCGCATTACAGGCAGAGTTGGCTGAGACAAAGCAGAAGGCAGAGCAGGCAGAGCAGCAATTGTTGACACAACAGCAAGTGAACAGTCAATTAACTCAGCAATTGTAGGCAGAAAAGCAAAGGATCGACCAAAGAGCGATCCAGAAACAGAAAGAATTATCAGAGGCATTGACACAATTAAGGGTAGCAAACGAGCAAATGATGAAAACAAAGGATGAGCAAATCGCTCAATTGTCATCACAGCTCGAAAAAATAAAGGGCGCTCCACAAGTGGATGAATTCAGAGTAGAAGCATTACAAATAAACACTAAATTAATATCCCAAATTAAGCTCCTGTGTCAACAAATCGCTCAGGCAGAGCCACTGTGTGAGTTAACGACATCCATAAATCAGCAGGTAGAGAAGGCCAGAAATGAATTAGATCAAGCCAAAGAGATCATAACTGCATTTCTTGACTGGCAAGATTCTGATCAAGGGAGAGCAGCAAATTTGCCCAGGATCACAGAAACACATAAAGATATACTCTTCACAGAATGGCAGTCTTAGATGATGAAAGCAAAGAGGGCGGCTTCAAGATGTAAATCAACGTCCAGCAATCTAGTTGAACTAGTTAACAACACTCTCTACTTATCAAATATGATTTCCCAATGTACACCAGGAAAGTTGACAACAACAAACACATTGGAGCAATCATGTTATCCTAATTTAGAGGAAAAGGGGAGATTAATCGCCGGGATTAACAGTTTAACCTTCGAGGCATATTGGCTCTTCCTGATTAAGCCGCATACACAGAGATCCGCCCTTAAGTGCCTAACAGATGCGATCGGGTATATAATTCCCGATATTTAGGATGCCACCTATGCCGCCCAGCTCAGTTCGCGCCTCAACAAACCTCCTGAAGTAGAGCCAATGCTTGCGATAAGTCAGCTCAGATTTAAAGGCAAGTAGCCTACTTGATGAATCATGCCGCTGATTGCCAGATCGCTGAGGAAAATAAGATCAAGATTTATTGATACCGATTTAGTAGGATTTCAGTTTAATAGATATTTAGATTAATTTAGTATTTATAGACCCTTTCATTGTTTTGGAAAGGGTCGTAAAGTTTTGTACCAGACTCAAAAGACTGAAGTTTGCACTATTGTGCTTCAGTCAAATATTCTTTTATAAAACTGGACCAGTTGTTCTTAATTCGACAAGGAAGCTTTTTTATGCAATTGTGCACTATTGTCTTTGTTGAGAATGTTTTTGCATTGAAGGAAGAACTACAAGTAGCGATTGATATTGGGAGTGTCAAGCAGCTCATATGGTATTTCTATCTATGTCTGAATTCATTCCTTTCATATGAATTGTTATGTGATTATTCTTACTATTATTGATTATATGCATGCGCTGTGACAACAAATCTATATTCATTCCACTATTGGATGTTTTATGATGTGTTTTTTTTTAATCATGTATATGTCAATGATATAAATGATAAGTGTGGTAATATTGCTTTAATCGCTTTGCTTAACTATTTAAGCACAGTAATCATGAATGAAATAATGTCCCTGTCTGTTAGATGGAGTCATCTATATGCCTGTTTATAGACATGGATCATCAAGCGCTGCACTTTAAAGCTCAATAGGTTCCCGGGATAGATCATAATTTATGTATTCTTGTTAATAGTTTAGTTATTCGCTCACCGTTAGTCTAGTTTATAAATCATCCATTCATCCCGTTTATCCACTTTTGGGAAACTGGTCCCATTATCCCCAGTCGGAGCCACTATTCCAAATGGAAAAGGAGCTGTACTAAGGTCCGGACCGGGTGGTTATCCCCGATGTTGTTGCAGCGATTTTTGAGGCATCAACATTTTTGGCACTAGAAGGAGGGCCTGACTGTGAATGGCAAACAAACCCAAATCTGCAAGCCATTCTAAGAGTAATTCTCCCTCCGAATCCCTTCGAACTTCTCATTCGCATGCTGGTTCTCCAGTATCCAAACAAGAAGAAGAAGAAGAAGAATCAACTACCACTGCTCAAACCCATCATACTCCAGAACAATTAAGTCTTGAATCACCTAAAGTCTAGTCTCTTATCCACAAACTTCAGAGCTTCTCAATTTCACCACAGAAATATGAGGTATCACAAAGCAGTGCGACTTCGCAGTTCAATTTACCTCACCCTCTCACCAGAATTCAGAGCGAAAAGCTCGATATTGAACCCACTGAGTTCCCTTTACCCAAAAGGAAAAAGGCGAAGAAATATACTGAAGGATCTGACGGTGAAGAGCTTTCATCCATATCCTCCATTGCATCTTCTCCTCTGCAAAGTCAACCATCCACTCCCCATTTACATATCATTGTTCACCAGGGATTAGGAGCTTCAGCATCCCAACCTGCTCACTCCTCAATATTACTTCCTTCCCAGACATCTGTAGTCCCGACAGTAGTATCAACCACTACTGCTATTATAATGGCAGATCCATGGACCAGACCTGGTGCAGTCAATATGCCTGCACCATTGCATCCATTACCAGATGCTCCTGAAAAATGGCTACCCAAGTTTAATCCAGATGATGGGACCCAGGCTGAGGAACACATCAATAATTTCATGTTGGCAATCAACTTGAAAGGAGTAACAGAACAAGATGTTGTTGTTAGACTTTTTCCTTACACCTTGCAGGGATCAGCAGGTTCCTGGTATTTTTCTCTACCCTCTGGTTCCATTACCAGTTGGAACACTTGCCAAGAGCAGTTTCTTACCAAGTATGGAGATGATAGGTCTTTGGCTACCCTGATAAATGACCTCTCCAATTTGAGAATAGAGCATAGGGAACCAATTAAGGAATTTAATGCTCGCTTCAATAAACTCCTAAATAAAATCCCTACAGCCTCCAAACCAAGTGAACAAATTTGGAGCGAATGGTATATAACAGCTCTGCCTGCCAATATAGCCATCTTTGTAGATAAAGTCGGGAAACCTACCTTAGCCGAAAACATGAAAGAAGTGCTTGCTGTGGAGAAACGCATTAATGCCCTGGAAAAGAAAGCTGCCCTGGAAGACAGAAAAGCCAAAAAGGTCTCTTTTAAAGATGACTCAAGAAAGAAAACCTCAAAAGATCCCTACGACATGGAAGGTTTGCAAAAAGTCCTAAAACTTTATCAAATGAAATGGTTGAAATAAAGAAACAGGTAGCTAAGACATCAACCAAAAGGCCCTTTAGAACTTTTAAGAAAAATGAATCAAAGCCACCAAATGTCATATCTAATGCTGATTCAGAACAAGAAGAAGAGGAAGAGGAATCGATTTCACAAACTAGCGATGAAGAAGAAGTAGTAGAATGTCATGGAATGTGGGATTTTATACTCCCCAACTCCGATACCGACAATGAAGAAGAAGCATTCCCGGTCACTACTAGAAGCAAAAGTACTTCCGAACCTGTTCAAGTAACATCAAAGAAAAGGAGTGCTGGTGCCGCTACAACCAAAGAAAAAACACCTGCAAAGAAATCACCTGCAGCTGTTCCCCAAAACCAGCCTTCAACTTCTAATACTCCTTCAACATCTAAAACATTAGTGGTATCAGATTCAATGGAGTATAATATTGTTGATGACATGAAGAAAACTAAAGCAAACATTACTATGTTTGAACTTAGTAAATTAAAGCATCAGCAGAAATTACTTCTTAAAGAATTGAATGTTGTTCCTTCTACACCTCTTCCCAGTGCAAAAGTTGCTAATGATTTAGGCCAACCTCCTCCTGGAATGGTTGAAGCTACCGATTCAGTTCTAATTAGAGATAGATCAAATTCTCATACTCCACCCTTCCTTTTAACCTATGAGATTTACAACAGAAACTTGCACAACTATTTAATTGACTCAGGGGCATCATCTAACATAATGCCAGCTTCAGTTTGTTCTAAACTGAACATTGAACCCCAAAAGTCTGCTATTCATATTGCACAGTTGGACAGGACCAAAGTACAGGTTTTAGGAGAAATTAATTCTGTAACTATTAGGTTGTCTGCTGATCCAAGAATAGTGCAAAAAATTGATATCCTAATAGCTGATATACCTGAATTTTACGGTTTAATTTTGAGTAGGGATTGGTCTGAGAAATTGCATGGGTATATTTCCACTGATTGGTCACATATGTGGCTTCCCTACAAGGGCAAGCCAAATCAAATAAGGATCGATCGAGAGAAACATATGACCCATACAGTTACAGAATTCGAACAAGAAAACCAGCCGGTAGCATTCAACAACAACATTTTGGGGAATTATTCATCAAAGTCATTCTTTGGCAACTTCGTTGCCCAATCATCCCCTTTCTCAGTTAATCATTTTACATCTCAGATTGAGAATTTTGCACAAACAGATAGGTCTAGATGTTTCAATGATACTGAGAAGTCTGTAAATGTATTTGTTAATACCTCTTTATTTTGGTCTTTATATTTCGATGGGTCCAAGTCTAGCGAGGGCTCAGGAGCAGGATGTATTTTGGTTAGCCCACAAGGAGAAAAGACAATGCTGTCCTGTAGACTAGAATTTGAATGCACTAACAATACAGCCGAATATGAAGCCTTAGTCCAAGGATTATATAAAGCAATCGGTCTTAAAGTGCAATATCTAAAAGTATTCGGCGATTCTGAAATTATTGTTAAACAGGTGAGGAATGCAATCCATTGTCTTTCAAATCACCTCAAACATTATCAATCGCTAGTACAGGAACTTACCTCGCACTTTTCTGCATTCAACATTTCCTCCATTCCCAGGTCTCAAAACTCGGCAGCCGATCTCCTAGCTAATGTAGCTTCCAAGCTCCTACCTTCTGAAGACTACAGCCCAGATAGATTTTCCGTAGAATTGCTTTTTAGGCCTTCAGTTCCTGACAATGTCACTAATTGGAGAGTATTCAACCATGATGACGATATTTTACAATTCTTAACTTCTGAAAAGTCCTATGATAATCAAATCATTGAGGAAGATGAGCATGACTCCCAAATGAGAGAAACACCTCAGGAAAATGCAATTCCTAAGCCTGTGGTAAAGCTGGAGGATCTTTATGATATTCAAGACAGGTTTAAACCTGTGACTAATGCAAAACTCCAAAGTTCTACCCTTAGGTTTGAATTGATAAATCTTGGCACCGAGCAAACTCCTCAAAACATTAACTTAGGACTAGGACTTTCCTTGGAAGAGAAGGAGGCATTCATTAGACTGTTAAGGAAAAACAAACAGGTCTTTGCTTGGAAGTACGATGATTTGAAGACTTATGATACATCCATTATCCAGCATACCATTCCAATGCTTCCCGACCAGAAACCGATTCAGCAGAAGTTAAGAAAAATACATCCAAACTTAGAGAGCCAGATAAAATCAGAACTTAACAAACTCTTGAAAGCCAAGATTATTTTTCCTGTCCGACACTCAAACTGGGTCTCTAATATGGTGCCAGTCAGAAAGAAAAATGGCGACATTCGAATTTGTATTGATTTCAGAAATTTGAACAAAGCGAGCTTGAAAGACAATTTCCCATTACCTACTATGGAGCAAATACTTCAATCGGTAGCTGGCTCCGAATTAATGTCCTTTCTAGATGGTTTCTCAGGATATAACCAAGTACTGGTTCATCCTGATGACCAGCTTAAAACTACATTCAGAACAAAATGGGGAACATATGCATATCAGAAAATGCCTTTCGGACTTATAAATGCAGGAGCGACATTCCAAAGAGCTATGGATATAGCTTTTAGAGGGTTGATTAATAGAACAGTAGTCGTCTATTTAGATGATATTACTGTATTCTCTAAGGACAGGTATAATCATTTGCATGATCTAAATCAAATTTTCAGCGTTGCAAAAGATATGGTATTTCTCTTAACCCTAAAAAGTCTTTCTTTTCTCTTGATCAAGGAAAGCTCTTGGGATTTATTGTGTCCAAAGATGGCATTTATATTGATCCTGATCGGATCAAAGAAATCTCTGAAATCCCTTTCCCACACAATAAAAAATCGATGCAGTCATTTTTAGGCCAGATCAATTTTGTTAAAAGATTTGTTCCAGATTTTTCTCAAATTATTTTGCCACTTCAAACAATGATTAAGAAAAATTCAGTCTTTAAGTGGGGATCAGCAGAAAAAGAAGCTTTTGACCTAATCAAGCAATCAATAATCAATGCCCCAGCCTTAAATACTCCAAAATTTTCTAATCATTTTACATTGTATACCATCGCATCCAACTTGTCTTATGCTGCAGTACTCACGCAACTAAATGATCACAATTTGGAGGCACCCATTTCATTTTTTAGCTCAAATCTTGAGGGTGCTGAATTGAATTACTCCGATGTAGAAAAACAAGCCTTTGCTGTATTTAAAGCAGTCAAACATTATAGACCCTTCCTTTTGAAAACCCACACAAAAGTTATAGCTCCTTTCTCGGCAGTTAGGCAACTATTAATCCAAAAAGAACTGGGTGAAAAAAGGGCAAATTGGGTCACAACGCTTCAAGAATATGACTTAGAAATTAAACCAGCAAAGATTGTTAGGGGTCAAGGTTTTTGCAGGATATTGGCAGGAGCATCCAACATTCCAGAATCAGGCGATACAAATCAAACTGAAGAAATCAACCAGATAAGTGTCACTGATTCTGAATCTCAATATGCAGATTTAATCTTTTATTTAAAGAATGGTTATGCCCCTCCAAACCTGTCTTATAAAAACAAAAGGGCCATTAGGTTAAAAGCAAAGAATTTCACAATTATTGATGATGTGCTTTTTAAGCAGAATTATGATTCTATTTTGTTAAGATGCCTTGAGAAACCTGAAGCCCAAAAGGTTTTGCAGGAGTTACATGATGGACCAGCAGGAGGACATTTTGGAGCTGACACAACAGCTCACAAAATTATTCATGCTGGATACTATTGGCCTACTCTGTTTAGAGATGCCCACGAATATGTAAGGAAATGCCTCAATTGCCAGACTTCTAGTGGAAGACAACGTAAATCAACTTTCCCTCTGCAACCAGTCAACATTGAACAACCATTTGAGTAATGGGGATTGGACATTATTGGGGAGATTACTCCACCATCTTCCAAACAACATAAGTATATCCTTACTGCTACCGATTATTTTACTAAGTGGGTGGAGGCCATTCCCTTGAAGACAGCAAATTCTGAAGCAATCATTGAGTTCATAGATCAATTCATCATTACCAGGTTTGGTGTCCCAAATGCTCTTGTTTTTGATAATGCATCTTATTTCTCAGGCAATGCTATGTTTGATTTCGCTATTAAAAGAGGGTTTAAATTGAAGTATTCTGCTAATTACTATCCCCAGGGTAATGGTTTAGCAGAATCTACTAATAAGAATCTGATCAAAATCATTAAGCGAACTATAGAACAAAATCATAAAAACTGGCACAAATCCTTAATGTTTGCATTATGGGCTGATAGGATAACACAGAAAGCTTCTATAGGTTCTTCCCCATTCAATCTTGTGTATGGAAAAGAAGCAGTATTGCCCACAAATCTTGTTCTTCCTTCTTTAGCCCTAGTACAGTACA
Source organism: Pinus tabuliformis (assembly GCA_031772625.1). Classification (NCBI taxonomy): domain Eukaryota; kingdom Viridiplantae; phylum Streptophyta; class Pinopsida; order Pinales; family Pinaceae; genus Pinus; species Pinus tabuliformis. Next base: position 40,878,363 of record CM062809.1, read on the forward strand.
TTGAGGAAACTCCTTCTTCTTCTATTCAGCTTAGACATGATCAAATTCTAAAATTAGAAGAGGAAAGAGAAAAAGCCAAGGTTATTCATGCCAAACATCAGCAAATCATCAAAGCAGCTTTTGATTCAGTCTCATCCGGTTCAAAACAATTTCAAGTCGGTGACTTAGTTCTGAAATGGGACAAAGCCCATGAGGATAAGGGAAAACACACCAAGTTCCAGAAGATGTGGCTTGGACCATTTCAGATCTGTGAAAAGGTAGGCCATTCGACCTTTATATTGCAAGACTTATCAGGGTTGAGAGATTCTCTCCCTGTTAATGGCCTTATCTTGAAGAAATTCTTTAATTGAGGAGGTAACCCCTTCTCCTTTTAGTTTGATAGATTTTTGTAGTTTGTAGGATTTGTAGAAAATAATGTTGTAAGGTATCTACTATTGACCTTTGCTGTGTTTGAAAATTTGATCTACAGGAGTACTGTGATATTGACTTTTAAAATAATAGAACTCTTAACCAAAAGGGATAATTTCTAGGAAATTAGGTATCATTGTATTCTGAAACCATATTTCAAGTTTTGTGAACTCCTCTCAAAAGTTTAAAAGTATTATAAATCATTTTCTGTTTTCAAATTGGTCTCAAAAAGTTATCAATATCAAGATAGAAGCTAATCCAATTTCAGCACCTTCAACTCTTACCCTGTCATCCATTTACTCTTAAGGAGAAGATTGTTCATCCCATTCACTAAAGTTTATGATTACTCAGAGTGTAATTCTAAAATATCTGATATTAAAGATAAGAGGTCTTATTACAAGCCTGCTTACCATGTTCATAGGGAAATAGTTTAACCGACATTACCAATACTGCACACCAAAACAGGGTAATGGCTTGAAATTATAAGACAAGGGGTCTCATCACGAGCCAGCTTGTTCGGTTAGATTACTACCAGTGAATGGCATTGTCAATAGCTAGCCACCAAACCAGGACAATGGCTTTTTATCTTATCAATAACAGAAAAAGGAAATGAAATACAAAATATGAAAACATGTTTTGAATTCATTCTGTTAATCACACTCTTAATTGGATGGAACAATGGACAATAGCATGGTTAAAAGGTATCCCTGTCGAAACTATAAATGTTTGTTGGCAGCAGAGGCTCTACCTATGACAGAGGAGTTCACTTTAAAAGCTGATTTGGAAAAGTTTTCTGTTTTATCATTATAAACCCATAGAGGCCTATTTAAAACTTAGAATGTATCTATTTTCTTTAAAAAGAGAGGAAATTAGCAAAAAATAGATTCATTTTACTTGGAATGCATATATACCTAGTTATATTAGAATTTTCCCCTTTGATTAGAGCTCTATTTTGTAAAAGTTTAAGTATTTCTGTACTTTTCAGAGATAACTGGTTCTTCCAGCGAATCGCCAATTGTTGTGCCCTACAACAACCCCCCATTTCATATCATTTATATTTACAAAATTATTATATGAAATGGGTCCCTTTAGAAGTTAATTGGTATCAATATCGCATTATTTGAAAAAGGTCCGCAAACCAAATGAAGACATTATATAAAACCTTTTGAAAAACCCATTTTTGATCAAATAAAACAATCTTTTATCATTGCGATAAAGCGATCGCAAGATCGCATATCGCAATGACATAGAAAACACAAATAAGTGACATGTGGGTTCCCGCCGATGCGAAATCGCTATCGGCTATCGGCGATACTTTATACGCAGTCTTAAAGCACCTTAAGCCATTCACCCCGATGCGATGCGATATCGCAATCGGCAATCGGCAATATCCTATGCACAATAATAAGGCGCCCAGGTCATACCCCCGATGCGATGCGATATCGGCAATCGGCAATCGGCGATACACTATCTATGCACATTGTTATGCCCATTCACTCCGATGCGATGCGATTTCGCTATCGGCGGTCGGTGGTATGCTATCCATATGTTTATATAACACCAATTCTCCCGATGCGATGCGATATCGCTATCGGCGATCGGGGTTTCAAAATTGTCAACATAAGGATTTAAGTGTTCCCGACGCCCGATTATGATATAGCGCGGATTTCAAAAAAGCCGTTAAATGGAGGGATATTACGATCCATTCATATTTAAAGCTTGATCTCTTAACTGCCAAAATATCCATAGCACGCTTAAATGGGCCATTCGGCCGAATAATGGTATAATGAGCATTTAAGGGGTGGCAGGATTAAACAGCCATTTAATGTAATTGTAAGATCTTCCCATCGATTGTATCCGCAACCATTTTTAAGAGTTAATCTATCAGCACGCTTTGATCAATATATCTTTCCCATATTGGATTTTCATTAGCATATCCCTGTGTTACGTTTATTTTCGCCGTTGTGCAGAATTCATCCATAGAAGAAAGCTCAAGCAAGATGGGGAAGAAATCCAAGAAGACCACAGGCGCTTCCGCTACACCAGCTGCAGGACAAGCTGTCGTGGAAAAAAAGAAGGGATTGATATCTGATACTACATGTACGGGTCTCGTCAGAGTTACTTGGCAAGGTACCTACAACCTGATTGAAGCCGAAGAACCAGCAAGGACAATAGTAGAAGCTACTGTGGATTTAACTCGGAAGTCTGAGAGTACTCTCAAGGATTTAGCCGACTCTTTCCTTCACAGGATAGCGGCCAAGGAGAAAATTCTCCCATACACAGACGTAGTGCGGTGGGCGATTGAAGAAATCCCAATCTTGGATAGAACTTTCAGCACTAGAGACGGAAGAATTTTCGGATCGTTCAGGGAGGATGATCTAAGGCAAATGTATCATTTGCCCGAGCCAGAGAAGATATATAATAAGGCGTTCCTGGAGAAATTCGCAAACGAAAATGAAGTTGAATCCCAACCCATCCGGGATTGGAGACAAAATCCGGCCAAGCACAAACACGAATCTTCCGGTAAGTACTCGGTTGATTCTCTGGCTTCTCCTTATTGCTATGCTAGAATAATGATGTGTAGATTATGGGGATTGAATCACTCTACTAATTTTACCATAGAAATGGTTCCTCTAATGGAAGCAGCATGCAACAGTATAATTATGGATTGGGCCACCATCCTTTCTGACAAATTAGCACAAGCTGTGCTTGAGTTTAGAAGCAAGACCCGTATTTCTGAAAGGGTAATTCTCCCATTTTACTACAGTGCCTATATTCTAGATACCCTCTATTTTAACTCTGAATTCCCCGTACTCGGCTGGAGGTGGACTGCACAAGACCCCATGCCTATTCATATATATCATCAGAAATTGTGGAAATCTTCTTATAAACATCATCTATACCAAGTCTGTAATGGCTTTATGTTGCCTATTTATTATTCCATTTTCGATAGACCTGCTCCCAAGATTTCCTATCAAGCCGGAATTGATTTAACTGGAATAGGTAGATGGTTTGGAGAGGAGAGATTTACCTACATAAGAGTTTTCGGTAGTCAAGCCAGACCGCATGTCCTCCCTTTGTACATACCGGATAAACTGCTAGCGAGGGAAATTTCTTACCAAATCATTGCAGAGAGTGTTACACAAACGCTCAAGAAAAATAAGAAGCAAGGCTAACCCTCTTTTCCTTTGAAGTGTGGTGTATATACCCTGCATGACCTCAATCAACAGAAAAGGAAGCCACAAAAATTCAATCCTTGACTCTGGCGACTCTCCCAAATAGGCATTTTGATCCAAATAAAGTTGCCTATAATGCATTAGAACAGGCCCAACTGACAAGATTTGATCATAAGGAAGATATCTTTGATGACCTGTTCTCTTCAGCTGAGTCAATAAATCAGGTTAAATCATTCGCCAAATCGAAATATAATGATGAAGGGTTGACTGAATTTAATAAACTTAGAGAACAGAGGTTGCAAACTCTGCCTCTAGATTTACTAGCAACAACCCCAGCGACATCATCAAGCGAGCCTGGTCGGAAACAACCAAAGGAACCTCCAGTTATAACAAAGGATCATAAGAAGGAACAGGAGGAAAGGCAGAGGAAAGAACAGGAAGAAAAGCAAAAGAGAGCAGGAGGAGCAACAGAAGAAAGAGCAGGAAGAAGTGCGGAAGGAGTCCCAAGCCGAAAAGCAAAAACAAACCACCATTGATGTCAATATAGATACTCGTATTGACCCTAAATTGCTCCAGGAATGGAAGCAATTTGACTCTATCATTAGTGGGTTGGAATGTTTAAAGGATACAGACACTTCTAAGACAAACGATACACAGGACATCACTTCACCTCAGGTTCTAAGTGGAACCAGTGGCCCACCCATTTCTAAGGATGTTGAGGTAATACCAAAAAACCCCTCCGACCAAATCATTCTTCAGGTAGAAGATATTCCTCCCCTGGATGTTTTCTACAACCCGAGGCATAAAGCAGTGGTAAAACGACAAAGGAAAAGAAGGAAGATTGATCAACCTTCCCTTTTCCCATAGCAAACTGTTACGGGCAGCGTACAAAATTGTCGCAGTATGCGGGAGCCTATTCGACAGCGACAATTGATAAGGCATCGGAGGTAAGTCTTCTACTGAAAACTAAGGATCAAGAAATTTTCGCATTACAGGCAGAGTTGGCTGAGACAAAGCAGAAGGCAGAGCAGGAAGAGTAGCAATTGTTGACACAACAGCAAGTGAACAGTCAATTAACTCAGCAATTGCAGGCAGAAAAGCAAAGGATCGACCAAAGCGCGATCCAGAAACAGAAAGAATTATCAGAGGCATTGGCACAATTAAGGGCAGAAAACGAGCAAATGATGAAAACAAAGGATGAGCAAATCGCTCAATTGTCATCACAGCTCGAAAAAATAAAGGGCGCTCCACAAGTGGATGAATTCAAAGCAGAAGAATTACAAATAAACACTGCATTAATATCCCAAATTAAGCTCCTGTGTCAACAAATCGCTCAGGCAGAGCCACTGTGTGAGTTAACGACATCCATAAATCAGTAGGTAGAGAAGGCCAGAAATGAATTAGATCAAGCCGAAGAGATCATAACTGCATTTCTTGACTGGCAAGATTCTGATCAAGGGAGAGCAGCAAATTTTCCCAGGATCTCAGAAACACATAAAGATATACTCTTCACAGAATGGCAGTCTCAGATGATGAAAGCAGAGAGGGCGGCTTCAAGATGTAAATCAACGTCCAGCAATCTAGTTGAACTAGTTAACAACACTCTCTACTTATCAAATATGATTTCCCAATGTACACCAGGAAAGTTGACAACAACAAACACATTGGAGCAATCATGTTATCCTGATTTAGAGGAAAAGGGGAGATTAATCGCCGGGATTAACAGTTTAACCTTCGAGGCATATTGGCTCTTCCTGATTAAGCCGCATACACAGAGAGCCGCCCTTAAGTGCCTAACAGATGCGATTGGGTATATAATTCCCGATATTCAGGATGCCACCTATGCCGCCCAACTCAGTTCGCGCCTCAACAAACCTCCTGAAGTAGAGCCAATGCTTGCGATAAGTCAGCTCAGATTTAAAGGCAAGCAACCTACATGATGAATCATGCCGCTGATTACCAAATCGCTGAGGAAAATAAGATCAAGATTTATTGATACCGATTTAGTAGGATTTCAGTTTAATAGATATTTAGATTAATTTAGTATTTATAGACCCTTTCATTGTTTTGGAAAGGGTCGTAAAGTTTTGTACCAGACTTAAAAGACTGAAGTTTGCACTATTGTGCTTCAGTCAAATATTCTTTTATAAAACTGGACGAGTTGTTCTTAATTCGACAAGGAAGGTTTTTTATGCAATTGTGCACTATTGTCTTTGTTGAGAATGTTTTTGCGTTGAAGGAAGAACTACAAGTAGCGATTGATATTGGGAGTGTCAAGCAGCTCATATGGTATTTCTATCTATGTCTGAATTCATTCCTTTCATATGAATTGTTATGTGATTATTCTTGCTATTATTGATTATATGCATGCGCTGTGACAACAAATCTATATTCATTCCACTATTGGATGTTTTATGATGTGTTTTTTTTTAATCATGTATATGTCAATGATATAAATGATAAGTGTGGTAATATTGCTTTAATCGCTTTGCTTAACTATTTAAGCACAGTAATCATGAATGAAATAATGTCCCTGTCTGTTAGATGGAGTCATCTATATGCCTGTTTATAGACACGGATCATCAAGCGTTGCACTTTAAAGCTCAATAGGTTCCCGGGATAGATCATAATTTATGTATTCTTGTTAATAGTTTAGTTATTCGCTCACCGTTAGTCTAGTTTATAAATCATCCATTCATCCCGTTTATCCACTTTTGGGAAACTGGTCCCATTATCCCCAGTCGGAGCCACTATTCCAAATGGAAAAGGAGTTGTACTAAGGTCCGGACCGGGTGGTTATTCCCGATGTTGTTGCAGCGATTTTCGAGGCATCAACAGAAGGATGCCTGCAAGATGGTTTGGGGAGCAATGGTATTGATGTGGGGAGTTCAGACTAGAACTCTGTACAAGCTACAAGGTAGCATTGTTGTTGATGGATGCAACAGTTCTGTGGTTCCTAAAAGTGGAGTAGAAAATATAGTGGTCTCTGGAGAGAAGACCATGTTGTGGCATCAAAGGCTTGCACATACTAGAGAGAAGGGCCTTTGAATACTTCATGGTAAAGGTATGGTAGAAGGTATGAGTAAGAGCTCTCTAGATTTTGATTTTTGTGAAAATTATGTATATGAGAAGCAAAATCGGTGAGTTTCCCCTCTGGTGGTAAGAGGGCGAAACAGATATTAGAGCTTGTCCACAGTGATGTGTTCGGACCTGTGAAGGTTCCATCACTAGGTAAGTCTATGTACTATGTATCATTTATAGATGAATTCTCAAGGAATACATGGATATATTTCCTTAAGAAGAAATACGAAGTCTTTGACAGGTTTAAAGAATTTAAGGCTCTAGCAAAAAACCAGACAGAGAAGAAGATAAAGGTGCTGAGGACAGATAATGGTGGAGTGTTTTGTAGTAAGGAATTTGAAGAATTCTATATGAAGTGTGGTATAGCACGGCAAAAGACTACTCTATATATGCCTCAGCAAAATGGAGTTGTAGAAAGAATGAATAAGATGTTGATGGAAAGGGCAAGAAGCATACTCAATCATGCTGGGTTAGGATAGGAATTCTAGGTAGAAGTGGTGGAGACAACATGTTACATAGTCAATGGATCACCTTCATCAGCGTTGGAGGATAAGACTCCACAAGAGGTGTGGACTGGTAAGAAAGCCTATCTTTCACATCTAAGGGTATTTGGATGTGATGCATATGTACATGTTCCAAAGGAGAAACGAACCAAGTTGGATAGTAAATATGAAAAGTGCATCTTTATTGGGTATAAGGATGGTTTAAAGGGTTATAAGCTTTGGAACCTAGTAACAAGGAAGGTTGTGTATAGCCGAGATGTGGTGTTTAGAGAGGTGAAAGATGTTATTAAACATGAAGTCCAACCAAAGGAACCTGAGAAGATAGAGTTTGAGCTAAAGGAGCAATAATCAAACTCTACAACAGAGGAGGAATCAGAAGATGAAGAGCCACAAACTCTAGGTGTGAGAAGATCAGTGTGAGAAAGAAGGAAGCTAGAAAGGTATAGTCCATCAGCTTTCTGTTCAAATTTTGCTTTATCTATTACTGATGATGATCCCAAAACTGTTAAGGAAGCAATAGATTCAAAGGATGGAAAACTCTAGAAAGAGGCCATGGTTGATGAAATGGTATCTTTGCACAAAAATGAGGCTTGGGATCTGGTGGAGTTGTTGGCTGGAAGGAAACCCATTGGTAGCAAATGGGTGTTCAAGAAGACAAATGCAGAAGGAAAGGTGGAGAAATACAAAGCTCAGTAGGTAGCAAAAGGTTATTCCTAGGTGCCGGGAATTGATTTTGGTGATATTTTTTCTCCCGTTGCCAAGGTAGCTTCTATTAGATTACTTTTATCTATTATTGCTTCTTTTGATTTTGAGGTAGAACAGATGGATGTGAAGATAACATTTCTGCATGGGGATCTGGAAGAGGAGATCTACATGAAGCAATCTAAAGGCTTTGCAGTGTAGGGTAAGAAAGAACTGTTATGCAAGTTAAAGAAGCCTTTGTATGGGTTAAAACAATCCATGTGGAAAAATTTTTTGGACCATATATTAGGTTGGGTGGACCTACCTATGGTTTTGTGCATGATTTTCACACATGGTTTTAGACATGATGGTTTGCAATCCATGGTTTTTGACGTGATGGTTTTCGATCCATGGTATTGGATGCTTCGACATGTATAAATATGTATTGTAACATTGAAAGGAACATAATGAAAAATCAAGCTGGTAGTCCTGGTTTTGGGATCTATTGGAAAGTCTCTGTGTATATGTGTTTTATGTGTTATGCTCTCACATTATTTATTTTCTGTGTTTTAGAATTCATATGTAGGTAATTTTTGTACGGGGTTAAAACCTACAAGTATGTAATTACCATATACCATAAACACAACAAGAATAATCCTACTACATCCACGATATATCTAGTAGTGGAACATGAAGCCACAACTTGCTTCTCCAATAATTCATCAATGACATGAGTGTGAAATTTATATTTAATAGTGAGCTTGTTGAGCTCCCTATAATCTAGACACACACACCATGATCCATCCTTCTTGTGCACCATTACTACTATAGTAGAGAAAGAACTTTGACTAGCTTGAATTATACCAGACTCTAGCATTTCAACAACCATATGTTCAATTTCACTCTTTTGGGCATAGGGATATCTATAAGGTCTGATGTTTGGAGAAACACTTCCTGGAGTCAAATAAATAGCATGATCATGATCACGAATATGTGGGAGGATTTTTGGAGTCTCCAATACCTTGGAATGATTGTCCAAGACTTTTTGGAGATCTGGAGAAATAAATGATTTTGATGTGGGAACCTTTAGCAAACATAATTGTGCAATTATGCCACGTTGTTCTTTCTTTAGAAGATTGGTCATGTCGTTGGAGCTGATTATATTTCCTAGTTTCCCTATGATACCCCTTAATTCAACTTCCTTTCCTTCTGAAAAAATGTCAAGAAAATTTCTTGAAAATTAAAAGCTACCGTACCCAAAGATTGTAGCCATTGGACTCCTAGTACAACATCAGCACCACCCATTTGAATGGAAAGCATTGGACTATTCAACACATATTCTCCCATGGATAGCTTGATATTATGGCACTTTCTAGAGAAATTTATGGTTCCTCCTTTTGCAACCATCACTTGACACTCTGGTGTTGGATATAGGAAGCAATTCAATTCCTTCACTTCTTACAATGAATAAAATTATGGGTACTACCCAAATCAATCAACACTATTACCTTCTATTTCTTGATATGTACTTCTATCTTGATAATTTGAGGAGTGGTAATTCCGACCAATGCATTACAAGATATGGTCAGATTCATTTCTTCTTTCTCTAGGGTTTGTTCCTAGTGTGTGTCCTCTTCTTTTGATGTTTCTTGTTCTTTTTCTTCTTCCTCTTCACAATCTATGTAAAATAATCTCTTCTCAGCACACTTATGACCTTTAGTGTATTTTCTATCACAACTGTAACAAAGACATTTTTCTCCTTTTTCTTCCAATTTTTTTGGTTTTAACCTCATAGGTTGTGGAAAGCTAGGGGAAACAACATTTCCATATTTATAGTTGTGATTTCTAGGCTTCCTTGTTGCCATAATTTTTCTTTCAATTTTTCTTATCAACCTAAATGCTTTCTCCAATGAATTAGGTTCCCAAAGGCACACCTCATGTTGGATTCTATCCTTTAACATCCCTATGAACACATCAATCCTATGCTCCTATGGAATATATTTTACCCTTATATTCAATTTTTGGAAGTCCTTAATGTGTTGCACCATTGAACCCTTTTGTTTGAGATTTATCGATTGGCTAAAAAAGGTGTTACTTTTTTTATCCTCATAATGTGCTATCATTTCTTCCGTAAAAATTGTCCAAGTGACAATTTCTTTACGAGAGCAAAGCCATCAATACCATACAAACTGATTGGGTTCTAAATATAAAGTTTCTATGTGTACACTTTGTGTGTTTTTCACATTATGGAGATCAAAATATTGCTCCATCTATAGTATCTATGTTACGAGATCCTTGCCATCAAAATTCCTCATATCAATCTTTGGAACATGATGAGTCTTCAATCCAACATTAGAGTCTATGAAATCATGAATAACATTTCTTTTGTTGTCATTATGAGATTCCTCTACTACCTTTTCATCATTAGGAAGCATTTCTTGTAGCAACTTTTCCAAATATCCTTTCAAACCTTCCATGTCTTTCTTCAAATCTTCAATGTTTACTTCTAAACCATCGACCTTAGCTTGTACGCCATCCATCTTAACTTCCACGCCATTCATCTTAGCTTCCATTCCTTTCTTTAAACCATCCATAATGCCATCCGTCTTAGCTTCCATGCCATTCATCTTAGCTTCCATGCCTTTCTTCAAACAATCCATCTTAGCTTCTATTACCTTTTGTGAGAGTGAAAGTTGTTGCACTTGGTCTCCTAATTTTGATATATCATGTTTCATTTGTTCCTCTTCTTCATGATTCATGCTAGAGATTTCAAGTTACTTACTAGGTGTTTTCATTTTCTTTCTTCGGGGTGTTGGGCATGGAATCCCCCAACAAGATTTTTTGGGGCTTAAAGCCCAATTTTTGAGTGATATTATTGTAAAGCTCTGCGAATTGCAGGCATGAAATGTATGTTAGAGTCATAGGGTTGTCTGCCCTAAGTTTGAATGTAATGTCGGCCTACCCATGGTCTGCGGACCATGGGATTTTATAAATAGATCGAGGCTCTCATTTGTAAATGAGATAGGAGGAGAATACAATCTAATGGATAGAATGAGATAATGAAGCATAAAATAAGAGTCTAAGTGTGTCTTGGGTCATAGTAGTAGGAAGAGGCCTTGCAGCTGAGTGCGCAGGGTAGAGTTGAGTATGTAACCGAAAGAAGAGAATAATAAAGAGAAATTTTATTTGAATTACATGTATCTGTCTTGGGTTATTATCTATTGGATATGAATTTCAATTATACTGTTTATTTACTGTGTGCACTTGTATGAATTATGAATATTGTTAAGTATAACTGAAAGCATACAAATAAGCTAAGTTAATCAACTCAGATAGGATTACTAGTAAGTTCTTGGGTAATAACACTACTCAGCCTTTGAGTAGGGCTACACGAAGGCAGCATCACAGGTTGTGAGGTACGGGAAAGTTCGCATAGTGACATTCGTGCAGGGTCAAACTGCAGACCACTGGAAACCATTAGACATCTCCACGATGTGGAAACCTAGTTCTAGCACCCTCCCATACTACTTCAGGTGAGATCTCAGTCTATGTTCCGTGTACTATTGTCGAAAGGGCCACTAGTACCAAGATTTGTTTAGCTAAATCACCTCCGAACCTGGGTCAAGCCCCAACAAGCCAACAAATGGTTCTGTTGCTGGGACCAGGAACTAGATAAGGGATGTCTGATGTCGTTTCACTGGAATCTGATGAAGAAAGAAATTGAAGGTTGGTTGGATAGGAAGATTCATGAGTTCGCAGCGTAGGAAAATAGGAATCCATGAGTATCAAAGGAACAGTGGTTAGAGCCCTACTTATATACAGAAATCCATGAAATTTTATTTTCATCCTTCCTCTCTGAGTTATATGAGTGGATAGAGAAGCTAGTAGACAGTTAGGGAAGGTGTAGGCTCGACAAACCGATTGTGTGGACTCCAGAATTAGTGCGCAGACTAGAAGAGTTAGAAGATAAGATCCTGCATGTTGTAGACCATTGGTTCAATCAAATTATAGGAAGGTTTATCATCGAGTTTGTGGTAGACATGACAGTCAGCTACGGCGAGATGGAATGACGCTTCCTCAAAGGACTGCAAGGTAAGTACATTAAATCATTAAACACTTGGATTAAAATGCTATTGTGTGAAAAATGGGTTATGTGAATAAATTGATGTTTGGGGCTACACAAAGTGGGAGGATCTATAGAAGCAAACGTAGTGCAGAGATAGAAAATAGCTCTTTGATTTTCCCTCGGCGGGAAAGTAGGGAGGAGCTCGCAAAAGTTTTTCCGAGAAGTGTGATCAGTCTGATAAGGAAACGAATTCCACACATACCACCTCCACCTACACCATCACCAGTCTCACCATCTTCACCTCCATCTCTGCCCACACCATCTTTGCCACCACCATAGTTCAATATGGTGAGTGCGATAAAATTTCCAGTATTCAGGGGAGTAGGGAATGAAAATCTAGACCAATTTTGGTTCATCGTAAAATTTGTATGGGAAGCACAAGGAGTCATGGATGACAATATTAAGAAGGAAACACTGGTAAGCATGCTACAGGATTTCGCACTAACATGGTACATTAAGCATTATAATGACCATCCAAATGTGGGGATCATAGATATCCAGGCTGTGCTGAACAGAGAATTTAGCAGGCCAAAGTCAGAGATACAATCGATTATCGGGTTTAAGGAAATTATGATGCTTCCAGGTGAAACCCCATGGGATCTGGATCAGAGACTGAAGAGTATGATTTGTAAAGCCAACATGACCTTGATGGAACAACACCACGCATGGTTTGTAGCATCACTAACACCGCATTTGTGAATGACAATGTCATAGCAGAAGTTATCGACATAGGCTGATGCTTTGGAGATTGCAATGAGACTACATGAGACCCCAATACAAGATCCTAGCCTGGGAGTCAAACAAATCCACACGCAACTGCAAAATTTGTGTCTAGAAATGCAGAGTTTGAAATAGGATAGGATAACTTGCCTAGAAATGTGCGAGGAGGTATGGTGAATAAAATTCAAAGGCTAGGGGAATGACAAGGACCATTGTCTAGTCTTCGTGAACTACTTGGCAGGAGGATGGCCGATGCCATTAAGACTAGAGGCACAAGCAAGACTGAGCGCGGTGCCTACATTATGGTATGTGATTTTTCAGATAGGAGGAAAGCATGTTACAGATAACTATCACCTATTACATAAGTATATGGAGACATCCCAACAATTGTTCTGTAATTTCCGCCGGTCGGTAGGCCATGATGAGTGCCCCTACAGAAGTTATTAACTGATGATGGATTGGATTCCTGCCTACAAAGTGCAGACTGAAATGTGAGCCCTCTATCCAAATGCAGGAATGGCATGTGCTAGATTGCAGGGGCACGGACGAGGTCGAGGTGGAATGGGACCAGGAAGGGTCGCGGACAACTGATTTGTTACAATTATGGAGGGCCAAGGCATTATGCCTGTAATTATACAAATATAATGAGAGAATCATGTTTATATTTTACTCAATTTGATCATGAGATGGAGGACTTCCCTACACTGATATCGAGGCTGAGTGATAATGGGATACTCTAGCCTCCCCCAACTTAGAATTTCCAAATGATGAGGTTTGAGCAGCGCGAAGAGGACCCGAATGTAAACATAGTGCTCTGAAGCGGTACCATGATAGGAGATGACAAAGGTAAGCAACCTAAAGAAAGTGTGTGGGTTTGCAAGGCTCCTACAGAGCAACCTAAATTGGATTTGGATTGCATGAAGGAGACATTCATGGAAGCTAAGAAGAGCTTCACGGAGGCCTCCACTTCAGGTAGTAAGGATCAACTAGAGCCAGAGATGGATCCTTCAATGATCACTACCATTCTAGAGACATGTATGAAGCTGCTGCATGATAGCAAGGCTATGAAAGGACTACAGGAACTTATCACTAGGTGCGCTAGGTTAGGAGAACCACGCTTAGTCTAGAATCTTGGGAAACATACATCACGAATAGGAAGGGAAATGAGATTGACTGTGTAAATCAGGGAGTATGAAATGGATCAAGTAATTATGGATCTAGGATCGAACGTGAATGTTCTACCAAAACAGATGTGGGAGCGCATGTATAGGCCTATGTTGCAGTGGTATCCTATTCAATTGTGAATGGAAAACCAACAGAAGATCGTACCGTTGGGAAGATTGCAGAGGATAATGGTAGACATCGAAGGTGAGAGTGCACTTGCAGATTTTGAAGTGATAGAGATTTTCGATGACAACAATCCCTATCCTGCGCTGCTAGGAATAGATTTGGCACTAATATGAACGGAGTGATAAACCTGAAGAAGTGCAAAATTATTTTTGACAAAAAGTCACTGCACGTAGTGGTACCTTTAGACCCTACAGAAGGATTGTACTACACAGAACCAGTGCACGACAATAAGAGCGATGATGAGCTAGATTATATCTACAAGATAACTGCTCAGGAACAAGATTGAGTAAATCCTACAATCAATGGAAGGATTTCGTGGGAGTGTGAAAGCGATTGCACATCAGATACGGATGAAGAAACAGAATGATGGAAGAACCAGTTACACAAGGTAACCACACTCAATTTCAACATGATGGTAAGATCACTATGCTGCATGAAAATAGAGGTATAGGATCTACCAATGTATGATGGGTTGAGAGCGGTAAATGAATTCCTGAACGAGTTTGAAAGCGAAGTGCCAGAACATCAGTATTTCGATGCTCTGAAATGGGCAATGTATACTACGCCCACAAGGTTGTGGGGTACGCACCAGCAGAGTTTCAGGGACTGGCGTGAATGCAGAGAGATGATGCACTTACGATTTGGGAAGCCTCAGATGCAGGTGGAAGCCGGGCATGATGAACGAACCAGCCTACGTGCTCACCTTTCCAGATGGGTACAGGCGTATGGTACATAACCTACATGAATGCACACCGCTCTCGTGATAGGAAACAGGAACAACAAGCAGAAGCAAGCAAGACAAGTGTGCATATGAAGAAGTATGATAAGACCTAACACACCAAAAATCATACATGGGGAAACCTTTGACAAGGTGTGTCAAGTGCTGAACAGGGTCCACCATGTGAGACACACCGACTAGGACCTACGCGTACCTGTAGTTGTATGGGCTTATAGGACCATGTGCAAAAATCTAACCACACAAGCACTTCCAAAGCTGAAATATGAAGCAGGGGCTATAATCCCTTTGGAGCATACGAAGCCAAGTCTACGTGTAACAACACCCATAGATACAATGGTCCGTGCTATCACACAGCTATGAGAAACAAAACATATAAGTCTTGAGGAAGAAATCTGACAAGGAAACTTTAGACTTCACGAACTTGAAAAAGACTGGGTACGACTAAGGGAGAAAAGTGCTTTAATGGACGCAGAGGTCAAGAAGCTAGAAAACAAAATAAAGGAAGAATTTCTCGTCGAAAAACCGAGGATGGCAAGGCAAGGTGCGTACAATCATACTGACAAATTGGAAAGCTATCGTCATGAACTAGTTAGTCTATTGCCTTGGCTCAGACCGCATATCACCAAACGTAGTGACCAGGGTAGCGCATTTCAAATAGTAGAGTGCACGATGTAAATCAACACAATGGAAAATGGGGAGTCTCCATGAACCATGCTGGAGGAAGGGATGGAGCCCTGCACGGGTGGTGCAACCACCTGACTAGCCGTACAAAGAACAATCTTAGCACTCCAGACTGTTGAAAGGGAGCACGATACTATAAAATATCCTGCCTGGGAGCTGCATGATATTGGAGATGTGCACAGAATCAGAACATCATAAGATTCACGACTATGCATGGAGGGCTACACTTCCATGTGGGTTGGCTGGGAAGTGATCGTTGGTGTCACTATTCATGATGGGATGTTTGATTTGGGGCCAAATGGAGTGGGTGACGGGCATTTAAGATGCGAGTATGGGCAAGATTTGGGAGAATTTTCCGCCAAGAAAGCATTAATAGTTAGAAATTGAGGGGAACGGTCGAGTTCAAACTCTAAAGGTGTTGTAAAACTCAAAGGGCTAGTCAGTGAACAACACTTGGTCATTTGATAATTAAGCACTTGAGCAAAGCACAGAGCATTGAGAGCCAAGTGATAATTGAGCCCTTAAGTTTGTGAGAGACAGAATAAAACCTAGAGATGATGATGGCCACTAAGGATGGGTTGGGAATTGAAGAGGTAACCACTGGTGAGGCCATGGAGACCCAAATGGTGGAGGATGTTCCAGAAGGCACTGAGGTGGTGACAGAAATCCAAAAATAACCATGAACACTAAGGCTCAAGAAGGATAATCAGGAAATGGGGCCAGTATGCATGTCCCTGAGGAATCCGTGACACAAAAAACTATCCATGGAAGAAAAAGGGAAAGCAGTCACAATAGAAATAGATGAGAAAGAAGAAGACTTATAGGCCCTGATCATTGCAGTGGAAGAAGAAGAAGAAGTGGAGGAGGATATCTAACCATTGCACTCTACCAAAAAATTACCAGCGTATGTCCCTCCATGGAAAGAGAAAACCAAAGTGCCAAAGAACCTGGATGAAACGAAAAGCTCACTCCAGACCCCGCTCCTCCCCGACGACATTGTATTTGATGGCATGCACCTAGGCCGCGTACCAACCATAAAATTTGAATATTGGGACCTCAGTGATAGCAAGAAGTTCCTGCACCTAGAAGCCAAGAACTTAATGAAGCAAAACATCGAGGGGGTAGTGATCACATTAGAGCCGCGTAAATGGTTGCGCAGTGTGGAAAGGCTGGGTCACTGCACTTGTTATGGATACCACATTTCCGCCGTGCGCCCATCACCATTTTCGTCATCAGGTAGCTGCTTTGCCTGGTGCATGATGGGTATCTATGGTTGGAGGAGCCCATTCCCATCATGACAGACCTCATTCACCATATTTCTTGGCTCCACTATAAAGGAAAGGACCCCGCGACTATAGCCGAAAAAGGTAGCGATTTGGCTCTTGCAGAAACCATGAAGGCGAAATATAAGTTGGAGAAGAAGAAAATGGGCTATGTCATCTCGTGCGCTTAGCGACCCAACTCCTGGTAGAAAAAATATAAGAAAGCGTTGCGCCGATGAGGTATCAATGCCAGTGGTTGCACTGGCTGAGCAGTGCATAGAGGGCCCAGGGGGTACAATTCAACTGGTTTGAATTCCTCTATGAGGAGTTTTTGACAAATTGTTGTGAAGCCCAAGAGCAAGGTAAAACCTTCCACTACATGTGGTTGCTATTGTCCATATTGTTCATAGTGAGAGAACTATCGGAGGGCAGTCAATTCCCCAACATTGATAGAGAGTTACTAAAGGTCGTGAAGTACGCTTCACTCTGGGCCACCAAGGATGTGAAATGGATTCGTGACACCAAAATTTTCTAGGTGCTCATGGAGGTGAGCATCCGGATGTGGATCAATCGGAGGCCATGCCTGTCACCTACGATGCATAATAGTCTATAGAGTTTTGCAGAATTCAAAGCAGAGATGCACAACATTTACATTAGGGCGCGAAAGGATCCGGAAAAGCAGTGGACAAAGCTACCATTTGTCACTACTGACGAAGCAACTTTTACTGTCTTAGAGACATGGCCTCCCGAATGGCATGCCCCGGACTTGGCAGAATGGGAGAAGGTGACATCCCAGAAGAGAATGGATGATGTTAAGCTGCACATCACTCAAGTGGCAGAGAAAAGGTGGAACAAAAAAGCAACAGTTGAGGTAAGGGCAGTGCGCGAAGCAGCACAGAAAGCCATGGAGTTGAAGAAGGCTACAGAAGCAGCAGCAGCAACGCAGGTAGTAGAGGCAGCAACAACACAGGCAGATGATGGAAAAGCAATGTCCTCAGGGCAAGAGGCAGAGGAAATAGAAACATTAGAAGGGAGTCCGGACCTAGGGGATGTGTCCACACAATTAAAGTTCCCTCACATCGCAGAGAGATCAAGCACAAGGAAGAAGGTTAAGGCCTCGAAGTTGGCCATTGACCTGACCACCTTAACCGAAGGTGATCTCCATGACATCAGCAAGACGGTCTGCGATGTCACAAGTGAAGCACTTCAGGTGTTCATGCAGGAGCATCAGACTGTGTTGGGGGCCATCAAGGCACAACTGCAGGATTTAGAGGTGTGGCCCCCTTAGGAAGGTACTTTTTCAACACACGTCATAGCAGGAACATCAACAGTAGAGCAGATGTTGCACGCAAGGATGGAAAACACAATAGTGTTGCCAAAGGGATCTCTAGCATCATCCAATGTGATGGATTGGTTTTCTCTTAGCATGATGAAAGGCCTTGGCCTTAATCTGGCTACCCTTCCCTGGGAAATGTTGTATCAGTTACAGGATGGGATAATGGCAGAGCTGTGGGCCAGGGAGAGCTGTGCGATATAGGTTCTTAGTGAGCAGAAAACAAACATAGAATAGGTCAGCTTGGAACATGATGAATTGGTGTCGCAGAATCAATAGTTGGTGCAAATGGTAGATGATGCTTTCCAACACATCCCGGAGCTTGCCATCATAGTAGATCTACTGGTAGAAGTGTGGATCCACAGTTTGGAAACTAGAGTCTGCGAGGCCAGAGAAGAGACGACAAAGGTTTAGCTGGAGATGAATCTTCAGATCACTGAGTTGCGGTTGAAGGTGCAGCCTAGCACTCCCCTGGAAGACCGAGAACAATGCACCAGTGCTATTGCAACATGGTTGGAAGAAATTGGAGGTGCAGTGCGCGACTGTACCAACATGTTGGAATAGACACTTGAGATCCTCACGAATTTGCATGAGGACCCCAACATCCAGCAGCTAGAGAGAGAGGCGCGTGAACTCTAGCAATAGTACGATAGTATCAGAGGAACTGTGAAAATAGTAGTCCTTACTCAGTAGCTTGCGAGGATGCAGCAAGCCAAGGAATTAAAGGAGTAGGTGGACGCGGTGCGCCATAAGGAAGTAGTTCTCAAAGCATGCATTCAACCATGGATTGGCGAGGCCTTCATGACCATGGTGAATATTAAAGGGAAGCTCACACACATTCATGGGATGCATTTGCAGATGTAGGGCAACACGCCAGCCACAAAAGTCTCAAAAGAACGGATGCAACAGGTTCAAGAAGCAGCAGCTCAATGTGCTCTGGACATCAAGACTATTCGAGACTAGTTGGAGGGACTCCAAGCGAAGATCGTTGCACCGACAGAGTGACTCGAGGGCAAGTCACAATGTTTGTGTTGGGGGCCTGACGGGCATGGAATCCCCCCACATCATGTTTTGGGGCTTAAAGCCCAAGCTTTGAGTGATATGATTGTAAATCTCGGTGAATTGCGAGCGCGAAATGTATGTTAGAGTCATAGGGTTGTCTGCCCTAACTTTGAATGTAATGTCAGCCTACTCATGGTCTGTGGACCATGGTATTGTATAAATAGAGTGAAGCTCTAAGTTGTAAGTGAGATAGGAGGAGAATAGAATCTGATGGATATAATGAGATAGCAAAGCATAAAAGAAGATTCTAGGTGTGTCTTGGGTTGTAGTAGTAGGAAGAGGCTCTGTATCTGAGTGTGCAAAGGCCTAGTAGAGTCTGGATCTGAGTGCACGAGCCCCTGCAGCGGGGTGTTCTGAGGCCTAGTAGAGTCTGCATCTGAGTGCATAGACCCTTGCAGTTGAGTGCGTAGGGTGGAGTCAAGTTTGTAACCAAAGGAAGAGAATAATAAATAGAAGTTTTATCTGAATCACGTGTATCTGTCTTGGGTTATTATTTATTGGATATGAATTGCAATTATACTATTTATTTACTGCATGCACTTATATGAATTGTGAATATTGTTAAGTATAACTGAAAGCATACAACTAAGCTAGGTTAATCAACTTAGATAGGATTATTAGTAAGGACCTAGGTAATAACATTGTTCAACCTCCGAGTAGGGTTGTACGAAGGTAGCATCACAGGTTGCAAGGTACAGGTAAGTGTGTATAGCGACGTACGTGCAGGGTCGAACCGCGGACCACTGGAAACCATCAAACATCTCCAGGGTGCAGAAACTTGGTTCTATCACCCTCCCATACTACTTCGGGTGAGACTTTTGTCTACGCTCCATATACTGTTGCCAAAAGAGCCGGTAGAATGGGGATTTGTTTGGCTAAATCACCTTCGAACCTGGGTCAGGCCCCAACAAGCCAACACGGGGCATCAATTAATGATAATTATGCTTCACTATGCCCTTTTAATTCCTTCAAACTATTTTTCAAATCAAACTTATGAAAAATTTTAAAAATCCTACACACCTTTTTTTTCTGTATAGGAGCTTGATATTGAATATGTTGTATATCTGTAATTTTAGATCTCCATGGTCTGAAATTTCATCCTACGATATCCCTTTGAGTCCTCTTTCCAATCCTACAAGTCTGATCAACATTGGATTCTCTAAGAAAGAGTTATTCGAAATCACCCACGATGACCTGATTGTAGACTGTTTCAGTAGAATGAAATTATACAAAGTGCCACGTGTCATCGTTTCGACCTTCAGTCTTGGAAACGATACATAGAAAACTAAAGTCTATCTTATTTTTGGACCTTTTTATGAAATTTTAATTTAATGGTCGAATAAAAAGTTATGACGATTTCCCCAGGTCACCTGTTTGAGATATAATTTGGGGGTCTACAGAAACCCTATCTTCCTTGGATGATATCTTTGAAAATATAGAGAGACAAGATTATAAATTCGTACCTAAGATTCATCAATATTTTGGCTCAAATTGGTTTGAATTTAAGCTTATGAATCTTTGTAAAAAAAACTGTTATAGAAAAAATGACACAATGTTCTATTTGAAGCAGTGAAACCCTAGAATCCAAAGCTCTGATACCAAATGTTATGCAACCAACTCACAAAATAGAAGAAAAGATAGATAAACAACTTCAAAATTAGCCTCTTCGAGGGGGAAACCTCCTTTACATTACACAAATGAATAATTATTGGATGATACAAATGTCAAGACCTCCTTTCCATATATAGGAATCTAAGGGGTCACAATATAATCAGAGCCGACATAACAATAATAATGTAAGGGCACAAAAATAACAATAGTAGGCTTCTATGGGGAATAATAATAACAATATGGGGACAACATCGGCACAAAAATAACAATAAGGATCTAAAATGACAATAATAATAAGGATATACATTAGTATTATAGGGACCTAACAGTATGAATCAAAGATCCCAAGTACACTATTACATAGATGAAACACTACATCCAGTAGTGGAACATGAAGCCACAAATTGCTTCTCCAAAGAATGATATATCTTCTATGTAGTACAAGCGAAGACAAGGAAAGAGTCCAAGAATCCAAGCCCTTATTTTGAGTTATGAAGAGCTATATATAACAACTGATAATGACATTTGAGCTTCTTCATGACCCTTCAAGTCCTATGACCTTTCATATACATGAAATTGTACATTCCATATGTGGCTATTCACATTCCACATGTGTCCCTTGTACTACATTACATACAAATTATTATAAAAGACAAATTACATATGAGACAATGCCTATGTGAGACAAAATTGATAATAGGATGAAGTCTTATGAAATTGACAAGTCAATTTCTTTCTCATGGAGCTCATTAGTGATGTATGTGTGCCATCCTCTGAACTCTATAGAGATGAATTTGACCTGAAGTGGAAAGTTTGTTGCATACCAAATCTTCACCTCCAGTTAATTTTCAATATGGTCTTAGAGATTGATTGTTCATTATTTCCTAGCCATGACAATTTCATATGGGCTCTGACAGGTGTGATGGCATATTGTAAATAGTGTCTTTGGTGATCTCCAATTCTTCCTATTTCGATGCTTTCTTGATTTTTTCTTTGCGTTGCCTGATCTCCTGGGAGATGATTTCCTTGCCCCTTATTTCTTCAAGTGATCACCTTGAAGGCATCCCATGTTTCTGTGCTAGAGACTCAAAACCATTGTGCACATGAGTATATGCAGAAATAGCGTTAGTCACCTTTTCTTCAAGATGATTATAATTCTAATGGTGGATTCTCAACCGGACTTTGCCACTTTTAGGGGTAATCCTATCCCTTCTCACCAACTGCGGTAGAGCATTCAGATATTTGGCATCTCATTCCCAAAGTTGATCAACTGATTTTCTTAACACTTTCAATAGCTTCAAGGCTTCTTGTGCTTTCTCTTGAATTCCAATGAGAAGAGACACCACTTTCTAGTAGAGTATCATCTCATCATATAACCATGCCATGGTATCCTCCATTGGCCTCATTGCTTACTGCATGGTTGACTTCATTTCCTACTGCATGGTTGATTTTCCATAGCAAGGTGTTTTGCATGTTTCTTCACTGCAACTAAATCTCTTATTTATATAGAATTCTCATTCAATAGATATTTAGAGTTATCCTGCGTTGTTGTAGAAAAATAAACATTTTCCACCATGATTTGAGTGGGATTCATTTTGCTATTACCAGTTATCGCTTTGTTGAGAATTTCATATTTTGCATTAGAATTTCTTGCTTCATCTTGTGAACTAGATTCTCCTTAAACGATTTCATGAAAACCAAGACCATATTTGATGGAAGGAGACCTTTGAGTACTAATAATATTATCCAAAATCTTAGTGCAATCTTGAAATCACAATTTTTTATCCTTTTCTTCTATTTTACCTTTTAGGATATTTACCTCAACGTGATATTTCTTTTCCTTTCCTAGATACTTCTTCTTCGTAATTTCTTCAACTTTTCTTCGTTCCTCCATTTACTATTTTAATTTGAGAATCTCGTCTTTCATCCCATTGTCTTATTCTTCAAATGATTTAAGTACTTCTTCATTCCGCTTATCTTATTTTTCAAGATATGCTTTTAGAGAGATGACCTCAACTTCAAGACCTTCACAATATTGGTTAGATACCAACATGATCCTTGTTATCATAAGCTTACAAATTATCATTAAGATTAACAATATTTTTCAAAGAAAGATCAAGTTTTGTTTTAAGATCAACAATTTTCTAACTTGTCTTCTTTTGAATCAACAACTCCATTTGTCATCTAGGACACATTGTTATATATAGGATTACCTGGGACTTATTCATGTATTTATTGTAGAATATCCCACACATTCTTTGTAGTAGTAAAATCCATAACCTTATTCAATATTGAATCATATATGCTACAAAAAATGTTACTCAAAGCCTTACTGTTCTTTTGTACTTTCTTGTCTGATGGAGGAAACATGGTGTAACCATTGCACACTTGTTGCCATACATCAAGATTCATTAGATTATACTTCATATTTTCTTTCCATTTTTGATAATTATCTTTTCTTAGCATATGCAAATCTATATTGTCCAATGATTCTAACTTGCCTTGATTTGCTGCTTCAAGAGAATTACTTTCACTTTTACTTGATGATGCTTCACCTTCTTCATTCTTGATCACCAGAATGTGGGTTTCTTCCAAACTTGAATATTTCTTGACATCTGTAACTATTACTGTATATGACATATTTGTGTCAAAGTTTTCAATAAAAGTACCCTTTTCTTCTATATCATAAAACTAATTATTGCTTTTATCTTCAAATTCCATAAGTAAGTGGCAATCTTGATCAGAGTCACCTTCCTCACCATTTTAAAGACTATCACTGTATTCATGTGTATAAAAACTTATCTTGTTTTCAAACCTCTTCTTATTTTTTTTGGCAACTTCTTATCCTTTCTCCTGATTTTCTTTATAAGGATACTCAACAGCATAGTTTCCAACTGTACCACAAGAAAAAAATTTGAAAGGAAGCTTACCTCTGAATCTTTCTGTACCCATTTGGAGTTTCTTTATGAAGTTTGCCTCTTCTTCTCCTGATACATAACTTGATTCTTCCTTCTCCTTTCCTTTTGCAATACCATAGAAGGTTTCTTCTCTCATATATGAAGGACCACCTTTCCTCATCTGAAATGTTGTCAACATTCCATGGAGTTGATCAAGTGTAAGACTTTTCAGATTGTACATTTCTTCAATAACATAGACTTTGAATTCGAACTTCGGAGTTAGAGATCTCAAAATATTTTAAGTAATAGAAGAATCTTTTATTTCTTAACCAAGATTTCTCATGGAATTCACAACCTCATCTAGTCTAAGAAAAAATTTTGCAATGCTTTCATCATCATGATTTTTCAATGTCTCATATTCTATTCTAAATGTTTTAAGTTTAGCACTATTTACCTTGATTCCGCCTTCATAACTTTGGATAATATTATCCCACATTGCCTTTCATTTTTTCAGCTGCATTACCTTCACAAACTCGGTCTCGACTAGCCTTCCCAACATGGCATTTACAATTTTTGTGTTGGTTTCATACTGTTTCTTTCCTATTGTATCTGAAGGAATATAAGTTGGATATTGATATCCACTTTCAAATATCTCCCATACATCATCTCCTAGTGCCTACAAGTATGCTTTCATCCTAACTTTCCAAAAGACAAAGTTAGTTCCATTAAATATAGGAGGTCTGATAGAAAATACTCCTCCATGACTACTCATCTTGACAGATCTCCTTCAAGAGATTAAGATTGTTCTAAAGCACCTTCTCTGATACCAATTGTTGGGAAAAATACTGGGTGGGTGGATCAGTATTTACAAATCATTAAAAATTTCAATTTCATTTTCTGATTTCTACATGCAACTCTACAGAAGGGAACCCGCATGTGTACACGATTGTTCTTAAGATAACTAGCTTATATCCAGTAAATTTACTTTTTAGTTAATTCATATTCTGTTTATTTTTATCCAATGCATCAGTAATTCAGTAAACATTAAATAGACAATAACCATGTTTATTAAGAACAAAATAAACCATCACACATAATAAACAGAAATGAATACTAGGATATAAGGGGGAAACCAATGTGGGAAACAACCACCTGTTATTGTCATATCTGTCTTCTTTTTAATATAACGAAAATATTTTAAAATCTTTTACTAGCGCAGAGTCATACTAGTAAGCAAGAACCCACTTGGAGAAGGCTACAACCTTCACTAATTCTCTAGCTCTTACTGTACAGGAGCTCCAACCCATTGAATCTTGTACTCGCATAAACTCATACCACTATACAAGCACCCACCTACAGAAGGCTACAACCTTTTCTCATTCTCTAGCTCCTATTGGAAGGTAGCTCCAACCCCCTGATTTGATTTACTAGCTACTAATAGAAGAAAGCTTCAATTCTCGCATTGAAGGCTCCAATCCTCAACACTTCCGGGGACCACGTTTCATAAATTTTCATACTAGATCCACCTTCTACATCAACATCACAAATTGTAGGCCACGTTTCATCAAATTTTCTAACTAGACCCAATACCAACATTTAAGCCCAAAACCAATTATCAAAACTAAAAATAATCCCTACAACATATCACTTAATCATCATATGAAATAAGTAATCTTTGAATCCACTGAATCAATCAAAACTCAACCAATCAATTGAATCCCAAATCAATCAACTTAAACAAGTAGAACAGTCAGATCACTATAACCAGGATACCAATCAACACATTGCACATCACAAAAACCAGATTTTGTTACTGCAAACCCTAATCAACCATATGTCAAATTATATCACTACTTTACAGTAGAAAACCCATGTGTGTATGTGTTTTCCATGAAGCATACCTGTGCACAAATCTTAAACCACTGAAACCTAAAAACTGAACCACTGTCACTCGGAAAAAAACATTGAATCATACACAAATTTACTACATCATTCTAAAATAATCACAAAAAGTTTTTTGATCTTCAATCACAATCAACAAGTAACTTCAACGTTCTTCAATCAATCAATCCATAAGAAAAACATTGTTGTTTAAACCTAGATCATCAAGAAGACTTCATTAGCAGATAATAAAAACACATCAAAACTCATTAATCTAATTAGAAACCCTTTTATCAAAACCCTGCTTTCTATACATGCTTTCTTCAGAGCATATCCGCGTGTTTACACACTTTTCAGGAATCAATCCCCATGTATGCTACTTACCATAATCACACTAGCTTGTGTGTGCACCTTGCAGGCTATAAAACTTGTGTACATATTTACAAATTCAGAATCAAATCTTTGCTGCAACACATAACTTTAAGCATACCCAGATCTCGGCATACACAGAAAATCATGTGTTAAGATGCTAACAAGAGAAATCAAATCATCTCATAATCATGATTGTCATCTCAAATATATTAGATTTGATCCATCATCAAATTCCCAGGTGCAAACTTAGTTTTAGATCAAGCAAAGCATCAATAGCCCATTACATGCATATTTTCTTCAAATCTAATTATTCATAATGTTTTCATCACTTGCACCCATTCTACCACTTTGATCTTCATGTCCTTATATATCTTATCCCTTATCCAATACCACAGGTCAAATCCATACTCTAAATGATGGTTTTCTTACACGCGGTCCAAACTTTCATTACTAGGCTCAATACGATAATGAAATACCATGATAAGTACACTTAGTATTTAGAATACCATGATGTAGAAACTATACGCGCCTTTGCTTCTTCATATTCATGTGTATGCAGTTCTACTTAACAGAACCCACATATACTTCTTGAAATTTAAACTTTATCCATCCTCTACCTTTGAACTATCACGATACTTTGTCACATCTATTTCGATCAAGGGACAACTCATCAAAGGTTTTCATCAAGGAAAACTCATCGGCTAGGTTGCCATCAAGGACAACACATAATTCATAATGCTAATAGATTTAATCCATTTAATCATTGTATTACCCAAACCAATCTTTTGCAAGATCATCCACAGGAGTTCCCAGTTGACACAGTCAAAAGATTTTGTTAAATCAATCTTCATGAATTAGGCATCTAGATGATAAGTTTTAATGGAGTATATACATTCTTGAGCAATTGCAACAACATCATGAACCTATTAGTGCTCTGAGAAACCAAATTATTAAGGAGAGACATACCTGGATAAGAAGGGTTTTAGCTAATTGGCAATGGTTTTTGATATTAGTTTGTAGATGGTATTGCACAAAGAGATGGGATCATAGTAAAAAAAATATGTTGGTTTATCAATCTTCGGGATAAGGGAGATGAAAGTGAAATTTGTGGCACTAGTGTCCCATATAATATATCTAGATTCTCCGACCATTTATGTGAGATTTTCAATCATAATTTCCCAAAAGTGTAGGAAATGTTTTGTGGTCCATGCATCTGGATTGAGACTTTTACCTCTGTCCATTTCATTTAATACATATAGGAATTTTTCCTTTATAACATAGCACTCCATTTGTTCACTTTCCTCCACTTCAATCGAAAAGGGAAAAATGCAAATTGTTCCAATTGTTTAATGAAAGGGACCTGGTCCCTAGAGTGATATATATTGTTGAAGTAGATCAGTGCCTTCCCTTCGATGTCTTTTTGTGATGTGACTAGTGTGCTAGAGTCCAATTTGATGCTCCAAATATAAATTTTTTTCCATCTCCATGTTACTTGGTTATGAAACAATTTATTATTTTTTTCCCTTTCCTTTACCCCCATAATGCAGCTCCATTGTTGGAGATCTTCTGTCTGGCAAAGAAAAATTTGTGATGTACGACATTCCAGTTTTAGAATATCTAGCTTAATAGATTCTGAGAAGTATTTTGGGTCTCTTAGGTCCTCCGATGTTTTTACCTTCTTATCAATCGACACTAATTATTTAATCATATTAGGCTTCTTGTGTCAAGCCTAACTTTTGAACTTCTCCTAAAGCACTCTCAGTTTATGATTTATTTTTTCCATTTTCCTCAAACCAGAGTCTCCAAGTGGTGTCTTATAGACTAAGCATACTAGTTCAATAAAATCTAGCTTCTTTAGCAAAAATTATTAAATTTAAATGGAAGATCCTTGTGATTGTTAATTCCAATCCAATTCATCAATATGGGGAAGTACCCAGATATTTTGATTGGAATGACCCATGATTTCAATTCCTTCACTTTGCTAACAATGGATTTTTTAACACAACAACAGTATAGGCCCTTTGCTATGCCATGCTCCTCCCATCGGCCATTTCTCCATGTAGGGCCAATGGGATCAGGTTTGATATCCCATAGACATTTCTGCTTCAAGATTTCCTTGAAGTAGTCCCCCAACAGATCTGGTCGATAGAGAAAACCCCATGTTTTAGTGGGATCAATGGAGAAATTAAAATTCCCTACGAGGATTAATGAATCAATATCAAGAATACCATTGTAGTCAACCACATTCTATAACACTTTTCTATTTAAATAGGGTGCATATATGTTGATAATACGAAGTTGTTTTTCTGCACAAAGTTGACCTCCATATATTAGTAGGTTCGTCGAGGAGTTGTAAGCCTTGAATCTGTACACTTCTAGATTCCACATTGCACCTAGACCCATAGATAAACCAGTGGAACTTATTGTACAAACATTCCATTTAGGAAAAATTTGGAACATATAACCCCATGTATTTTCACTATTTCTCATATTTTCTTGGGATAGTGTTGGGTCCCTATAATACTAGTGATTACCCCATTACTATTGTAGTTATACCCCTTATTTATATTGATGTACCCATGTAGTGCCCATATTGTTACTATTGTGCCACATAGAAGCCCACTATTGTTATTGTTGTGCCCTACAATATTATTGTTATGTAGGCTTTGATTGTATTGGGACCACTTAGACTCCTATATATAGAAAGGAGGTATTTTCATTTGTAGCATCCAAGAATTGTTCATTTATGTAATGTAAAGGAGGTTGCCCCCTCGAAGAGGCTGAATTCTAAGGCGTGGATCTCTCTTTTCTATCTTTTTTTGAGCTGGTTTCATAACAGATAGTACCATTTGAGGGTTGTGAATTTCAATGACACTCATAAAGGATCATATTTTGTGGGCCAATAACAAACCCCAAACATTTAGAGACATTATTGACATTAGGGAAGGTCAAATTTGGTTGGCTTTTCTCTAAGGACTCAAAATTTGGGCAGATTCACATCATAGTGGCCAACCTGAAAGGAGGTAGGACAGTTGTGAGGGACCTGGCTGTGCAAGGATTCTTGAAAATTTTCAAAGAGGTTAGATGGTACAAGGGTGCAGCTTGAGACTTTTTTGTATTTGATCCCATTTTTCCTCTACGTGGTAACAATTATTGTGTTTAGCAGGGGCAATGAGGGAGTCTTCAACTTCAAAAAAAGATTTTTTATAGTCAAGGGCTCGATGGTATTTTTTCACTCTTGTGCCAGAGCCTTCAGCTCCACATCTTTAGAGAAAGGGGAGAAAGTGTGGCTAGAGGGAGCTCCAAATTTAACGGGGGAGGGGTAATATGGATCTTCAGAAGATTAGGTTATAAGCGGAGGAGCAGGGGTCTTGGGAGAATGGTTTAATAATGTCCAGAGAGGTTGGGAAGTTGTAAGGGAGGATGATTTAATTACTGGGTTGATATATGGAGAAGGAGAGGAGAGTTGGTGCACCGTATTAGAGGTGTGACAGGGTGCATTATCCAAGGGTTATAATTTTGGACCAGATTGATTTGTTGTGGGGAAATCATATTTTGAGTGGCATTGTTCATATGAGGAGAAAAGAGTGGGGGGATATTAACGAATTGGGCATGAAGAGTAGTAGTGTGAAGCAATAAATTTTCTCATCGTCCAGTTGCTGAGGAGAAAACTAGTGATTGAGAATCCTTGTAATGTTTTTCAAGGCAATCAGACATAAGGTGTCATGTCCAATGGCAGCTAAGGTGTCTAAATGGGAATGAACAATAATCAATGATTTTTTTTCATGAGAATGGTCCCCAATAAAGGCCAATTTTTGTAGGGAGACCCCCTGTTAGTGATATTTCAACTCGGACCCATGTAGTATGTTTAATCATTACTCCAAGGCTTCCTTCATCAAGCTATTAACATTTTCCAAGTGTTCACAATATTTGTTATTTCTTTCTTGGTCAATAATTCCAAAGGAATACCAGTGATTTTAACCCAGAATATATTCGCCTATCACATATCAGTGTCTTGGTCAAAACCAGAATACCATCATTGGAGAGATAAATATCCACATCCTTTGACCCAAGGGCTAGAAACAATTTGATACGCATCCTTCGGAGAAATAAAATGGAATGGATACCATCCATTTTGCAGAGAACTGATGCATGGGTAGTATTTTATTAAGGGAATCCATTATATTTCCATCCACCTTCTCATATGTATTCCATTTAGCCTACAGAAAACCCCTTGACCAACTAGTGCTTGGGTTTTTAATTTGATTGATTCATCCAAGTATCCCTTTGCCTTGATGATTAGATCTTGAGTCTGTGAATCATTGGATTGCCTTATTTTTTCTACTTGCATTAGGTGTTCATGAGGGTGGACACACCATGTTGGGAGGATCATGTAGGAATATCTACATGCAGACCAAGGATTTGGAGTGAAAGTGTTGATCCTCTGCTTGTACTGTAATTTCTGTCATCTTTGCTGGCTCCGTGGAAGAAGGTTGTTGTAGGAGATATTCCATCAGGAGGCTTATGATCCAATCAGGAGATAGTCATATGGTGAGGTGGACTGTTCAAAAAAATGACAAAATAATGCCCATTGATCAGATGCTTAGAAGGACCAATCACATGTGCAAAGGAAGCCCCAGTGTCACTTTGACTGTTGTTCACAATCCATTCAAATAGAGGGGCTCACATTATGGCATTTCATTGCCAGGTATGTGCCCATTGGACAGAAAAAGGATTTTTTGGGTCCACAAACTCAGTGCGAAGTGTAGTCCAGACTATGGTCTAGTCAATATTTTATCTGTTTTCAAAATCACCGAATAGAATGGCTGACAAAACTCCTGAAAAATGAGCTAGCAGAATCTCCAATGATATCCAATTGAGAAATGCATTGTTGGGAAAATGAGGGGTGAAATATTTTACAAATTTTCGGACCCTTTTAAATCCCCATATTTGAGGTAGCCAAATAGCATTTTTCATAGAATATGTTAGAACACATCAAGATGGAGCCAATCCCCAAGGGATGTAATATTTTGATTTGCAATCATATCAATGGACTACTTCTTTATGCACTAAGTGCTAGTAGCTGATATTTTGATTGTGTTTTACCAACATCCAACTATCCAATTAATGTGAAGAATTTGAATTTGCAAATCCAAACCCCCGTTGAAGCACCAGACTAATCGTTGAAAATTAGGGCAACATCTCTTATAAAAATAAGAGTGAATCTACAATTTTTTCTTAATATCCTTCAATTTTATTTTCAGCACAACAAACATAAAAATGACACAAACGAAGGTTGATCCATATCTAAGAAAATCGATAGTTACAACCAATGCATTCTTTCATAATTTATTCATGGTTGTCGGGCAAATCCTCCCCCCTAGTACAAAAAAATTGACAATATGTTCGCTTTGATATGTATTAAACTTATCCTGTGGGATTACAAGCATGCATCTTATGTGCTTTGGAGATTTCCACAATAAGATTTGGTAGAATGAAGAGTGCAATAATAGTAATCTCCACAGTCAGAGAGAAATCAATGTTAAGAAGGAAATCCTACTGTGGTACTCTGAGACGAAGCTCAAAAGGAAATCCTTATTGTATTTCCTTAGATGTTAATCCACTAGACAGAGTTTTGTGTTATCCCAAACTAGATCTTATGAGGAAAGCTAATGTGAAGTGGCTTTATCCACTGCTACAAAGATAAAATCCACCCAGTATGTAGCACCCATAACCCTACACATGCTTGCATAGCTTTCTCCACCTAATGTTAGTAGGTATTTATTGAATGATGGAACATATCCTAATTCCATAGATGGAAAGTGGAGATATGTCAACCATCCCACGAGACTCAGTTCAGGTATGTTCTTGTGCTCCTTCTAGTTATAGCCTCAAGCCTCCTTCTTCCATTCAAACCTATATGCCCCAACCCTTCAGCTATCCTCTAGTCGAGCTCCACACCATAGAAATCATTTCCAAAACATACAATGTGTTGGCTTACTTACTTTACTTGTTTACAAGTAGGCAAATACTATTTTCCACAAGTAGGCTAGGTAGGAATATTTTGCATAAATAGCATACAATGCTAATTAACATATAAGCATTTGTACTAGGACAGGTGTAGGAGGTTAGATATTATTGGATGAGAAGGAAGATAAGAAGGGTGAAGAATAGCATAGAAATTGGCTATAGCAGGTAGTCTAATATCAAACAAAGGTAGACACTACCTCCACAGGTATGTTACGTAGGTAGAATTTTCTTACATATTGTATAATTATTAGTGACACATAAGCCTTTGTACTAGTGCACGTGTAAGAGGTTCAATATAGTTAAATGAGAAGGAATACAAGAATGATAAATAGAAAATTATAAGCTAGTTATAATAGCTAGTCTAATATCAAACAAAGGGGGACACTACCTCCCACAAGCAAGTTAGGTAGGTAGGATCTAAATCTTGAACCCAATGTTAGGTTGAAAAAACTCATGGAAAAGAAATAGGAAAGGACACATAACAAAAGGAAAAGAGGTAAAAGTGGGGTTTTTGTGTTAAAAAATTAAATATAATAAGATCCATTAATTTAATTTAGATTCCCAAGGCACTTAAATAGTTATCCTAAGCCATCTATAATGTCCCCTTTGAATTAATCACTACAAGAGTCAACTTAGTAGTCTAATTGATCCTATAGGCTATAGTCAGAAAAAGGGGATCAATTAATTTAACTGTTTAAATGTCATTTGCATTATGAAAGAGAAAACCCACACTATTTTAATGAATCATGGTATTCTAAGATAAACTTATAAAAAATAAGTCCAACTCACTTTTCGAGGTGTGCATTCGGTCATTAATTTTTATAATTATTTTGAGAGTTCCTATAGCTTGAGAGTATGGTTGAAGACAAAGGTGATGAGCCTAGGTATTCCAACAATAATGTTTCAATTCCCAAGGCTACCAGCTTTACTTATTAACTCGGGGTTCATACAAACTTGGAGGTGACAGTGCTATATGAACAAGTGAAGGTCTTGCCTATTGTCACTGTTTGTTTGGCAAGAGACCCCAGGGGTTCTAAGAAAAAATTCTATAGAGTCAGAAGAAGCTTATCTCTTTGATGGAAGGGGAGCAAATTTATTCTAAGAGAGAGCTACTCTACTATAGTAATGAAGAAAACAACATGAAATGCTAAACTTACACCATAACCTAACTAACCAATTTAAATAGTTATGCTTAGAAGAATTGACAAATCAACACTAACTTAATGCTAATTATCTAAGTTTCAGAAGTAAGGAGCATCAAAACTATACTAAGGAGTAACAAATAAACTTAGGCTAAATCGGGTTTCAAGTAGAAAAAGCAATCGGAGGTTAAAATCAGTGAAAGGAGGACGTGAGGGAGAAACAGTGCATAAGAACCGCTGGATTAGTCAGGTAAAAGGCAAATGAATGATGAAGATTGCATCGCAGGAGGTTACGTAGATAGTTGAATGAACACGGTTAATGAGTAGGATGAATGGTGGAGATCATCTCACGTGGGTTAAGTCAAGGGATGGACGGACAAGGCTAACAAAGCAGATGAATGGTCAAGATATTATCGCGTGGGTGAGGTCAAGAGATGGATGGACAGGATTAATTGGTAGATGGACAACGAAGATTAGATCGCAGGAAAGATAAACATGCGGAAAGGATGGAGTGGGTTTAGAGGGCGGTAAGCTATATATCACATGCCCTCAAAGCTATAAGTGGTTTTCTAAATTTTTTTAGTGATTAGCCTAACTGGTGGACACGTGGCACAAAGAAACAACTCCCATTGCTTCCCCTTAGGCGAATAATGATCGGATGGAAATGCACGCAATATTGCACGATATCTGTTGGATTAGGCGGGGATGATCAATCAATGGTGAAGATTAGCTAAGCTAGTTGGCGATTGGGTAAAGTGACAGCCGTCGGATCAGGCGAGGAAGATCGATGGCGGGGACTTAAAGTTCATAAAGTGAGTGGTGGACTCCACGTGAGGCAGCAGTTGGAGAAAACAATGAATCAAACGGTGATTGTGAAGGTTTGTTGGTGATTAGACGACAATGAAGCGATGGATGAGGAACGTGCTAGAGGTAGTTTCAAATGAAAATGGTAGAACCAGTAATGGCATTAAACAATGAACTCCATATCCCATGTGAGAACTAGAGATTATGTTTTTGGCGTTGCTGGATAGTCCCTTCCTCAAGTCATGGTCCTAGAGGGAGGAGATGAGGCTGAGACACCTGCACACAACCTGATAGTGATCTGTTTCCTTTAACTAACTTGTGAAATGAAAGAAGGCATAAATGAAAGTAAATTGAAGCACAACATAGATGAAAGGAACCAGAAAGCTACTTCAGCAAATAACCAATGAAACCATGAATCTATTTAAGAAAATGAACAAGTCAACCATAAAGTTATTTAAGCAGGTAAAAAAAACCAAGAAGCTACTTAAAATGAACATAAAAAAATTCTATGCTAGCATAAATTCACAATAAAGATGAGCTATGGCTACTTGGGATGGGCCCTAACCCAAGAGCTTCAGCCCTTGAAGTTAACTCAAAGTTGGCTTAAACATAACTCATTCTTATTGTAGAAACCATGGATTGCAGAGCAAATTGTCACAAGTCTTTGCAACTTAGAAATAAAACAGAGTTTTACAATATAATTCTGAATCCTAATGAGGTCCTAAGCCTCTCTATTTATACATCTAAAGTCTCTAATGACTTCCTTCCCATTAGGGATGCTTGGCTCCTAACTTAAGATACATTGCTTTCTATCCTTTTCACATGCTCGACTGTCTTCTAGTCTTCAAAGTGATTGATGTGTGCACTACAAGCTAATGGTGGAATATCTGAATGGAGGGGTAGTAAATGAAGAGGATTTACCTCCTATAGTTACTCTCCCTTGTCCCATTCTATTTTTACCCAAGGTCTTTGCCATAGTTCCTTGCATTCATCCCTTATTCCTGCACTACATGCACATTAGACCACAAAGCCAAATATCCAACTCTAACTCATTTCATAAACAAAATATAATAAAAAGTATGCAAAAAGTTGTGAGAATAGTTGGTTTGACTAAGCTAGGAGGTGAATTAAGGCCCATATAATTACTCAATCATGAGGCTCATCATCACCACCCTACTGAAAGTGTTGCTCATCCTCTGAGAAACTTAGTCAATTTCCATGTCCTACTTCTTCCCACTCCCTTTGTTCCTCTTCTTCTTTTCTCCCTTCTAGCATCCCTAGGAGTAGTGGTCGAATGAGTTTTAGGCCTATCCAATTGACCTTGAACCTTTTCATTGATTTCTTATACATAGGTGTCCTATTGAGTGCCTCTCTCAACTTTTGAGGGAAGTGATATTCTTTGATCTTCAAGTTGTGTGGCAGTATTTCATCTCCTTTAGCAGGCATGTATATTATCATCTCTTAGCAGCCTAAACATATCCTCAAAATGTGAAATTGCTTGCTCTTGGGTAGAAAGATATCTAAGTGTTAGCTGAAGATTATTTGTAATTAGATTATGGGTGCTGATTAGGGTCATGGGATTTGATTGTTCAGTTCTGATGAAAAGAGGTTCATTTTTCTCTCTGGCCAATAGTCCTTTTGTCTTTGTATCCCTTGACTTCTCATGGTTCATCCATGATGCCAAAACCATTAAATGTAGATCTCCTAGCCTTGCATTAGGATCCCAAATATTCATATCTGTGAGGGCCATGTTATGAAAGTAAAACTCAGCCATTTTGGCCCCATACTTTAGTGCACTTTGATCACAAAGGTCAATAAATTGTCTATAGTCCTGAAATGGCATGGTGCTCTTTTGTGCTAATGTTTTAATATGAAATTGAAGCCATTATTATCTGAGTAAGAGAACATAGGATTTGGTTGGCACCCTACACTAGATGGCCTCCAAGGAGAGGCTGGCCACACATGCTAGCTGCTTTTCCTTTTCCTGCAGCTGTCCTCTCTTTTTTTCTTATCTTCTTCCTTTTGTTGTTCTTTCTCATCTCCATCAGTTTCTTTTTTTTTTTCAGTATCATCCTCCCTGTGTTTCAGCATGTTCCTCTGTATTAGTTTCTTCTTTATTCATCTCATTCCATCTAGCTCTGTATCTACTTCTTGTTTTGCCTCCTCCTCACTGATAGAAGGACTAAAATCATAGATGAGAGTTTTGATGTCATCCTCTACTGGTAAGTCTCTGAAGACTAAACATTTTATAGTGATCTTGAGGTTTTGGAGGGAATCCTTAATGAGGATCTTGATCAACCCATGATGAACTAACTGCTGGAAATTTCCTTACTTTACTTTTCTGCTGGAGTTTATGAGTGATTGCATCAAGAAATAGGGTATGCTGAGTCTTTAGTGCACTGGTGTTTCTACCCCAAATATTAGTTCTTCAAGCATTCTCAAATGGTTCCCATAACAATATTGTATTTATGGACTCTTGCATTCTCTTTTGCCTTATTAAAGAATTTCCTTTTTGCCACCTTTTTTCTTATAAACCAAATACCCCTTAACCTTTACAACTTTTGATCAAATGATGAATATGAGTGAGTGAGTGGGATACTTACCTGTGGTCTTGATGCCTGCTATAGTTGTCAAAGATCAGAGGTGATGTTGATGGTCAGTATTCTTCCTCCTCTATTTCCTGTTGACAGTTTATTAGGTTTTATAGGTGTCTGTGACTGGAGATTTGATGTTGTTGCTGCTGCTGTGGAGCTGCTGGATCTGATGTTGCTGCTATTGTGGAGCTCTTGTATTTGGTGTTGCTACTACTGTGGAGCTTCTGGATTACCACTTGGAAATGTTTGGTGTTGTGAGGATGTTGTAATGAATGGAAAGAGGGAGTAGGAGTGTATGTGGATGTAGGGATGATGGTAATGGTTGAGGTGATTCTGTTAGAAAACATAGTCTTCACCTTAATTGAAGAAATGGAGTAAAAATAATAGAATTGATGGAGGGATGCATGGTAGGAGTGGACGAGATGAATATATGTGAGGCATGGTTCCCTCTAGATCTTCTCTTTGATCCTTGCTTGTCTTTTTCACCCACCTGCAAATAACAATTATGTTTTTTTTTCTTTTTTATTTTATATATATATATATATATATATATATATATATATATATATATATATATATATATATATATATATATATATATATATATATACTTTAAAGAAACATCTAGGCTACCTCAGAGAGGATTTCACCCTAGATATCTGCCCTGGGTGCCTCAAGGAAGGTTTTCACCCAGGGATCTTCTTACTCTTTTTCATTTTTCTCATCCTTGGGCCGCCTTATGAGTTTTTCAACCCAAAGATGGGACTTGGGTGCCTCATGGAGGTTTTAACCTGAATCCTTATTCTTTTCTTTTTTAGAAACCTGGTGAGGGAGGAGTTGGAACTTGCTCTACCATCATCACTGTCTTATAGATACTGTCAATGAACTCTTGTTTTGACAAAGGCCTCTTGAACATTTTCAATTTGTGTCCATTAACTAGCAATGGAATGGCTTCTTCATCAATGGTTCTGATTTGCACAGAACCATTGTCATGGAATCTTTCCACCACATAAGACCCAAACCATATTGTCCTTAGCTTGCCCTTAAAGTCTCTAAACCTATAATCATATAACAATGCCCAGTATCCTTCTTGAAATTGATTCTCCTTGATGTGCTTGTCATGACAGATCTTCCTCTGAAGCTGAAATATCTTTGTATGTAGGAGGGCCTACATTGTGAAGTCATCCAAGCCATTCAAATGTAACAACCTTTCTTTCTGTGCATGACTGAGATCTAAATATAGTTGGTCTGCCATCCTCAATGTGTTATATTCAAATTCAATGGACAACACAACCTTTTTACCATAGACCATCTCATAGGGTGTAAATCTAGTTGTGGTCTTCCATGTTATATTATAGGCCTAGGTTGCCTCAACTAGTCTCTCTGCCCAATCCTTCCTACTTCTGCTCACTACTTTGGTTAAGGTGTTCTCCAGAGCCCTATTGGTCACCTCCACTTGCCCATTAGCTTATGGATGATAATGAGTGGAGGTCCTATGCATGATTTTGTGATGGCTGAGCAGTTATTCAATCATCCTGGAGGTAAACTGGCTACCTTGGTCTATGACTAGCTCTCTAGGGTACCCAAATTTGTAGAATATATTCTCCCTTAGAAACTCAATCACCTTCTCTTTTGTTGCTTCCTTAATTGCCTTGGTTTCAGCCCACTAGTCAAATAATTAGTGCACACAATGATGTGTTGTTTTTTCTTTGAAGGAGGATTGATAGGCCCAATGAAGTCCATGCCCCACTTGTCAAATGGCTCGAAAGTCACTTGAGGTTGTAGGGGCATTTTATCTCTTGGAGTAGGCTTTCCCATCCTCTAGCACCAATCACACTGACTAATATACCTTTTCACATCTGATGAGCCCCATAAATGGGTAATTATATGGGCTCATTTTTCCTCCTAACTTAGCTTAATCCACCATTCTCTTAGCGTATTGCATGTTTTTTTATTATATTTATGCTTCTAGAGTGAGTTGGGTTGGTTATTATGCCATGGAGTCTAATGTGTGTTTAATGCAAATTTTTGTTGAATTTTGGAGACAAAGTCAAAGATTTAATGGAAATTTGGCAACAAATATTCGAAGAAGACAAGGGAGACGATTTATATGAGGGTACCCACCTCATTTATGACTCCCTACTTCGAATTATCCTTCAGGAAGCTCATAGCACAAATAGCCAAATCAATGCACTAGGAGGCAGCCGAGCAAGTGAAAGATAACTTCTATTTATCTCAATTTTTGGGAGCCAAGCCTCCCTAATTTTAAGGGAGCTATTGGAAGCTTCAGTTGTATAAGTATAGAGGCCTATGGCCTCATTAGGAAGTTAGTCAAATTTTCAAATTTTTTTTGCAACTTTTCTCTGCTCAACTTCGAGCTTACTTTTGTCGACAGTTTCATGTAATTCTATTATTATTTTGATAATGAAGATGAGATCTTGTTCGAGCTAGCACTGAGTTACCTCAGAGGGCTGAAGCTCTTGGGTTAGGGCCTAATCCAAGTAGCCAAGCTCCTCTTGTTTTGTATTCATATGATTTGTTTTAGTTTATGAATTAGTTGCAGTTAGATAGATTTCTTTCATGGTTAAGAAAAGGTTGCTTTTGGTCATTTAGAAGGATGTTTCCATTTCTATTTTTTTGATGTAGCTAGTTTCCTTACTTGCTTAATCTCATGATGTGAGTTTTAATTCTCTTGCAGCAATCCTCCTGTGAAAATAAGTCAGCCAATTAGCTATCACCATTTCTCTTTGATCTATGTTCCACAGGTCACCCTAAGTCCCTCACAAATCTGCCTTAGTTTTCTACACTTTTCTCATAAACTTTCCTCTCTTTCCTTGAATAAGTCCAACCATATTTCCCTTTCCTGATCCTTCTTGATGAACCCTAGGCACCTTAACACATCACCCTAGCCTTCAGCTACACTTTTCACCCGCTTTCCAAAAACCTCCGAAAATGCTCTTGGCATCCTCCTGTAGACCTCTTGTAGATCCGCTGCAGTCTCTTGTAGATTTTCCTGTAGGTGTCTTTTTGAAGTCCTATTGCAGGAATACCCTCCAGAAGGCCATCTGGGACCTACTAGAACCCATCCACACCTTCCTACACCTCTCCAAACTCCAAAGTCACCCTCCATTGCCACCTAATCACTGTCACATTCACAAACAAATAAATTACATGCATGACAATTTCACCTAAAAATACATAAAAATCCAAAAAGATGTTTTTTTCCTCATTTCCTTCTAGAAATAGCTTGAGTAGATGTTTTTTACTTCCTAAGTAGGTAATGGAATTCATTTCATGGTTTTTCGTCTCTCTTTCTACAAAAACAGGATTAGTTGGTTAAGTAGGGTTTGCTAGGTTTACTTCACATTTAAGTCTTCTTTCTCTTTCTGCAAGTAAAGTAACCTCCGTAGAGTAAACTTTCCTTTCTTTCATCACATATAAAGCTTCTTCTAGAATTCATAGAAGTTGGCTTGAGCTTCTAGTGATCTTTCCCTAGCTGACCAAGTGACAGCCTGTAGTAAGAACTAGTACTTGCGCATACAACACCATCGCTTCCAAGTTTGTTATGAACTACCGGGTTGATAAAAGTAAAGTAGGAAGCCCAAGAGTTGTAGCATTATTTTTGCAATACTAGTGCTCACCACTTTTTGGCGCTGTTTCCGAGGAAGTGTCGAAGTATTTTGTGATTACTGCTTTTCTTCTATTTTCTACTACAACATTCTGCTAAGTAGTTTATTTCAATAAAAGTAGAGTAGTTGTTCCTTTCAGTTTCTGCATTTCCTTTTCAATTTCTGCAATTTCCATTTCAGCAAAAGTAGATTAGTCATTTCCCTGCTTTCCTTTTAATTCTACAATTTCCATTTCAGCAAAAGTAGATTAGTCATTTCCCTGCTTTCCTTTCAGTTCTGCAATTTCCATTTCAGTAAAAGTAGATTAGTCATTTCCTTGCTTTCCTTTCTGCATCTCATTTGCTTTCTTGTTCAGTTTTGCAATTTCATTTCAATAAGTTCATTTCAGTTAGTTTCAATTTGTTTGTTCAACCAGTTTTAGTTTTGTAGGTACAAGTAGAAAAAAACAAAAATCAACCAAAAGATTTATTTTCATGCCTTGTAGTAATAGAGATAATTCAGAAAATTCTTGCCTAACACCCCCACCACATCACATAGCCACCCTTCTCTCTTTCTTTGGTGGCAGTGATCAGGAAGAACCTTTAGGTGAACAACCAGAGATATTTGAAGAACCTATATGGGAAGAAGAAGAAGAAAACATCCCTCCTGAGACAATAGCTGAAAACAGAAATGCTAGGGGGAATGGAGAAAGAGTAGAGGGTACCTTTCCCATCCAATAGACCAATGGAGACACTAAAATGAAGAACATAAGGCCTTAAGCCCTACCTCACTTCCATGGATTGACTATAGAAGATCCTGACACCTTTTTATTTGAGTTTGCTATTATCTGTCAAACCTATGACTATGCAGAAGATGAGAAAAAGTTTAACCTATTTCCTTCTACTCTCAAGCATGCAACATTATGCTGGTTCATGGGGTTACTTGGAAATAGCATCACAACTTGGGCTCAGATGCAATAGGCCTTTAATTTGAGACTACTGTAGGTCGAAAGACACTAAGGAAGAAATATTTCGAATGACCATGGGAAGTGATGAATCTTTGGAAGATTATGAAGAGAGGTTCCATCTCAGTTATAAAAGGGCTACATGCACACTTGACCTCGAATCTTTGAAGTTGGTCAAGCTCAGGGGAATTCCAGAAGACCTTCTAGACACCCTCCATCTACTGGCTGGGGGAGCCATCTACCAACAACCTTATGAATACGTAAAGATTGTTTTTACAAACCATTCTAGGGCAGCCAGAAAGAGAGGTAGGGGGAGTCAACCTATAGCTAGTACCTCCTCATCCAGTTCATCCCTCAAAGGTGAACTTGGAAACATGTTGGAAGACCTCAAGAGTGACATGCTACAAACTCTTCCCATGCAAATGGATACCTTGCATATCATAATGAAACAAAAGGAAGCATAGAGGGCTTTGGCCACTTTTTGTCCTAGGTGCACCAGGAGGCATCCTAGGAACGAATGTCCATTGAACTCTATAGAGGTTTGTTCAGTCTGTGAAGAAGATCACTCTATATATAAGTGCCCTTCCTTGCCCGAACTTAAAGCTGTGTACCAGGTGGCCAAAGGAGCCACTGAACCACTCTATTTCATGAACCAAAGGAGACCGCATGGACCTAGACCATACTAGAAGGGGATGCAAGGGACATCTTAGGCATACTACAACCCCAACCAAGCCACTTACATACCTTCTTAGGGCCCTCCTACTCATCCTTCCTGGTCCACACCTCCTCCTTGGTCTTATCCATCTCAATATCATGCCCAACCAGTTGCTCATGCATTTAAATCCTATGCTCATCCACAACCTTAGTGGAATGCATCTCATCGGGGGTCGAGGCCCCAATACAACTCTCCTCCCACTCTTTTGCCTCCACCACCTTCTCAACCACAACCATTGCCTCCTACTCCACCAAGGCAACCCCAAATGCCTGCCCAACCGAACCCGAACAACATACAGGCCCAACAAGTATATGGTGGGGAACCATCATGCCCAAATTATGCTATGGAGATTCAGGAGATTAACCTACGATATAGGAAGGTTCACCCAAATAGCCAACCTTCCCCTTAGGAGGTTGAGGAAGATAAAGAGGAAAGTGAACCAAAAGCAATTCCACCCTTTCCTGAGAGACTATCTGGGACAACACAGCCCACCCCAGAAGAAACTAAACTTCTGGGAGACTTGAAATAGTTATGTGTAAAGATACCACTTCTCCAAGCCATAAAGGATGTGCCTATATACAATAAGATGATCGAAGAGAAGTGCTTTGGGAATCTAGGCAGGTGCAAGAGAGATGCCCCAACCATCAATGGCATAGGACAACTATCCGACCTGATGTAGTGGCAGGCAATTTGTCTGAAATATCTAGACCCTGGAATCCCAGTAGTTGATGTACACATCAATGACACCATGATCCCACATACCTTGATTGATCTAGGAGCTACCATTAATGTGATGACAAATGACACCATGCTCAAACTCAACCTCTAGGGCTCCTTAAGGAAGACCACGACAATACTGCAGTTGGCAGACCACTCGACCATGACCCCCGAAGGGATTATGGATGATGTGATGGTCTCCATTGATTCTTGGGAGTACCCTATTGATTTCTTAGTTTTCCAGCCGAAGGCAA
Organism: Pinus tabuliformis; assembly: GCA_031772625.1. Lineage (NCBI taxonomy): Eukaryota > Viridiplantae > Streptophyta > Pinopsida > Pinales > Pinaceae > Pinus > Pinus tabuliformis. The sequence goes on from CM062809.1 coordinate 40,921,074, forward strand.
AGCTCACTGGGTATCCTCTCATCCTAGGAAGACACTGGTTGGCCACTGCCAATGCTTGCATCAGTTGTCGGGCTAGGAACATGAGCATTAAGAATGGGCATATGTACAAGCAGCTAATCCTATACCCTCCTACCCAACCCTTTCTAGAACATGATATACCTATTTGGTTGGAGGAGGAGGATGAGCATGAAGTATATTTTGCACAAATGTGTGTAGTAGAAACTGTCATGGGGGGGAAACTGAAAAATGAGGATGATATCATTGAAAATTTAATTCAGACTCCACCCCCCAGTATTTTTCCATTAGAAGATCTAGTGAAAGAAACCCAAGACAATCCCTTAATTGATCTCTGTGTGGCCGACCTGACCTCTCTCTGTGTTAAGAATATAGAGTTTGGCCCAGAAAGAACCTTGAAAATCAACTCATCCCTATCCACTTCCCAGTAGAAGGAACTGTTCAGCTTATTGAGAAAACATTTAGATGCCTTCGCTTGGAGTTATAAGGAGATGAAGGGAGTGCACCCTTCAGTATGTACTCATCATATATGCATTAAGGAAGACTGAAAACCAGTAAAGCAGCCTCAAAGGAGGATGAATCCAGCCCTTAAAGACATTGTTAGGAAGAATTGCAAAAATTACTTGATGTAAGATTCATCTACCCCATCTCTGACAGTGAATGGGTCTCTCCTTTGGTGCTAGTGCCAAAGAAAAGTGGTAAGTGGAGAATCTGTGTCAATTATCAAGAATTGAACAAGGCCACTAAAAAGGACCATTTTCCTTTACCTTTCATAGATCAAGTGTTAGATGGTTTGGTGGGGAAGAAAGTTTTTCTCCTTCCTAGATGGGTTTAGCAGGTACAATCAGATTCAAATCAGCTCGAATGACCAAGATAAGACCACTTTCACTTGTCCTTGGGGTACGTTTGCATATCAGGTCCTTCCTTTTGGTTTGTGCAATGCTCCAGCCACTTTCCAGAGAGCAGTATTGAGTATATTTTCTAAATTGGTTCATGATGTAGTGGAAATATATATGGATGATTTTACTCCTTATGGTTCTAACTTTCAAGAAGCTTTATCTAACCTAGGAAATTTTTTCGACAAGTGTATTGAAATGAACCTGTCCCTCAATTCGGGAAAATGTGGATTTTTGATGACTGAAGGGACCGTGATAGGTCATGCAATATCTCAACAAGGATTACAGGTAGACCCCAACAAAGCTGCCATCATCCAAAGGGTTCCACCTCCTCCAAAGGTGAGAGATGTCCAAAGTTTCCTAGGCATAGTTGGATATTACAAAAGATTCACTAAATATTTCAGTAAGTTCGCCTCTCCTTTGTTTGGTCTTTTGGGAAAAGATGTCGAGTTCATATGGACTGAAAATTGTCAAGAAGCCCTAGATACCTTGAAAAGCAAACTTGTGACTGCCCCAATTTTGAGAGGCCCAAACTAGGCCCTACGTTTCCATATTCACGCAGATGCCTCAAACAAAGCAATAGGAGTAGCCTTGGGACAAATCAATGAAAATTTACCTTATGCCATATACTTTATAAGTAAAAATTTGTCAAAGGTAGAGTTAAACTACACGGTAACCGAGAAGGAACTCATAGCTGTAGTGCATTCCTTAAATAAATTCAGACATTATATCACAGGCTATCAAACCTTTGGACACACTGATCATGCTGCAATTAGGTATTTATTGAATAAACCAGATGTAAATGTTGGTGTTATTAGATGGTTGCTTTTACTGCAACAGTTTGATTTAACCATTGTTGATAAGCCTGGTAAAGAAAATGTTATTGCTGACTTTTTGTCTAGAGTAAATTTTCCTGTAGGTCAAGAAGGAATGGTGGATGATCAAATGCCAAATGAACACCTATTTTCTATCTCAGTACTCTCTCCATGGTTTGCTGATATAGCAAATTACTTAGTTTCAGCATAGTTCCCACCACACCTATCCTCGAAAGAGAAGAGCAAGATCGTGAGGAAAATTGCCCCTTTCACCTGGATTGGGGGCAATCTCTTCAAACTTGGCCTAGATCAGATCTTGAGAAGATGTGTCAGAGAGGAGGAAGCTTTTGACATTCTCTTGACCTGTCATGACGGACATTGTGGAGGTCATTTTGCAGCAAAGAGGACTGCATTCAAAATGTTTCAGGAAAGCTGCTATTGGCCCACTCTTTATCAAGATGTGAAGAGATACACCAGCCAATGTGATCATTGCCAAAGGATGGGGAAACCTACTCCAAAGGATGAGATGTCGATGCAACCTCAAGTGACCTTTGAGCCATTTGAGAAGTGGGGCATGGACTTCATGGGTCCTATCAACCCACCTTCAAAACAGAGGCAATACATCATTGTGTGCATGAATTATCTGACAAAATGGGTAGAGACAAAAGCAATCAAGGCAGAAACAGTGGAAAAAGTAGCTAAGTTTTTAAGAGAAAACATATTCTATAAGTTTGGGTATCCAAGAGAACTGGTCACAGATCAAAGCAGTAAGTTCACTTCCAATTTTATTGAAGACCTACTCACACATCATAAAATCAAGCACAAGACTTCCACCCCTTACCATCCATAAGCCAATGGGTAGGTGGAAGTCACTAAAAGAGCATTGGAAGGAATTCTGACCAAGGTAGTGAGCAGCAATAGAAAATATCGGGTGGATAGACTAGTTGAGGCCACCTGGGCTTACAACACAACATTGAAGACCACCACATGGTTCACACCCTATGAACTAGTCTATGGGAAGAAGGCTTTGCTATCAATATAATTTGAATACAATACACTAAGGATGGTAGCTCAGCTGGACCTAGACCTCAACCATGCCCAAAGGGAAAGACTACTCCATCTCAATGGATTGTATGAATAAAGATTGCAGGCCCTTCTCCACACACAGGTAGTTCAGCTTCAAAGGAAAGTATGGCATGACAAAAATATCAAGGAGAAGAAATTCCAAGAGGGATATTGGGCACTTCTCTATGACTCAAGATATAAAGACTTCAAAGGCAAGTTGAGGACAAGATGGCTGTGACCCTACACTATGGAAAAATGCAATGACAATAGTTCAATTTTGATCAGAACCATTGATGAGGAAGCCATACCCATGCTTGTCAATGGACATAGGCTGAAAATTTATAAGAAGCCCCTCTCCAAGTGAGAGCTCATTGAAGATATGAATAAGATAATGTTGGTATTGGAGTAGGTCTTAGCCTCCACTCCACACACTCACTGAAGAAGCAGAAAAAAAATAAAAAATAATAAGGACTCAAGTGAAAACCTCCATGAGGCACTTGAGTCCCATCATTGGGTTGAAAACCTCTTTTGAGGTGGCCCAGTGACGACAAAAATAGAAAAGAGAGAGAATACTATCCCTGGTTGAAAACCTTCCTTGGAGGTGCTCAGGGTAGGCAAATAGGGTGAAAACCTCCTTGAGGCACCGTAGTTGTCTTTCAAAAAAAAAGAAAGAAGAAGAAATAGAGGAAAAGGAAAGTAAAAATGAATTTTAATGTGAATTGCAAGTTATAGGGAGTAAGAGAAGATGCCACAAAGCTTACTTCACCTCCTCCACACTCTTCTCCATCATTTCTGACCTTTCTTCCACCTCACTGTGTTTTTTTCTAAAGACTGTGTATCCTACAGGAGGCCTTGTGTGTTCTACAGGAGGCTCCAATAGAAATCATAGAGAGACATAAATGGATTTTAAGAATAGTTTGAGGGGTTGGGAAGTTTCATGAAGAGCATGTAGGAATTCCTATAGCTATCCACCCTCCTGGCCATCCATACCACACCTGCGCCACCTCATCATCATCGATTTCTTTCCTCCCTGTCAAAAAACATAGAAACCAGTTTTTTAGAAAAGAATAAAAAAATAAAAGGAACAACACCTCCAAATCTCACCTGCAGCTTACCAAATACCTCTCCACCTCCATCAGCATCTCTGGCATCATCCTCATAGCTCCCAACATAAAAGTTAGCTAAAAATTTTAAAGGGAGAAGTAGCTATAGGAGCTCCTGTAGGATTTCCTGTAGTAGTTGATCCCCTTAAAATCAAGCCACAACAGCAAAATAAGTGCGACTAGGGGACTGAAGAGGATATCTAAAGCCAGATATAGACAGAGGGTACCTACACAAAGCAAGCAAGCCACACATCAGACAATAGAATGCATGCAACAAAGGGAACACAGGCATGCAGCAACTGAAATACAAGCATGGAACAATGAAATGAACCAAAATGCCTCACAACACGTACATTCGACTCCCAAGTAAGTGACTAACCCTCTCCTTTGTTGCATCTGTGTAATTGAAAAATATGCATAAGAAAATGATATGGTTAGGGTTGAACGAGAAGAGGAGGTCAGTAATTGGCCACCCTCATCCAGTTGACTGCGCTCATCTAGAGATGCCACCACACGTGTGCCTAGTCAACTCACAGAAAATCCAAAGGACGGGTAGTGGAGGGTACACAAACTCCAATGCAATGATGGGAAGTGATTGTGGGAAAGAGTCATGAGGAGTCATGATGACAAGGAAATGGGGACCAATGGTTCAAATATGGCAACGTACATTTTTGCCAGCTCACCCCATCACTAGAAATATCTAAAACAAGAAATAAGTATTCCTCGTCGAAACTCATTCAACACATTTTCTTTCATTTCATCCTTGTCCACTTAGTTGCAGCAAGCTCTCTATCACTACCATAGCCTCGAAACCATCATTATCCATCGCTTTCATCCATCCTCTTGCTATCAGCATTCTATAGGAGCAGTAACAAGTTCTACAGGAGCATTTACAGCCAGTTCTACAGGAGGGGAAGTAAGCAGTTTTTAAGGAGAAAACATGGGGTTTTTGCTTGAATTCTAGCTTGAAGAGGTAGGTTCTATACATACCCACCTTGATTATTAATATGTGTAAGGAATTATACAGTTTTAAGGAGGATTTGAGCCTGTAGAAGAAGAAGAATTGCATATAAAATTTATGCCTGTTTTCTTAAAAAACACATTTTTTCTCTGTTTTCCTGTTTCCTTAAAATTCTTGTCTCCATCTCTACCTTGGGTGTTTCAAAGGGGTATAAGAACAATTACAGGGGGATTCATGAGGAAGGAACCCAAAAATTCAGCCAGGCTCCATGATCATCTCGAAGTAGTGGCCTTTTCAACAGAGCAAATTGGATGCCATCTTTTGAAAAATTCTAAGGGTTTGATGAAGAAGTGGCTCAGGAGTTTTCCCTTTCTTTAGTACCTCACTCAAAGACCCATGCCACTATTAATTTCAAAGGTCTCTCCATGGAAATCACCCCAGAATTTATCAGTAGGGTTACCAACCTTCCCCTTGGATTACCTTGGAGCAAAGATGAAAAGCCAATTGGAAAATCTGCCAAGAAAAACTTCTTTCAACCCAATGAACATCCTGTAGAAGACAAAAATGACATTAGAAGAAAAATCATACCTTACCCTTGGGATGAGGTTAGTTACCAAATTATCAAGTACATTTCCTGTGAAGGGAGGTATAGCATAGTTTATGGCTACCATTTTAGACTTCTTCATGAGCTGAGATATGGCATGGACACTCCAACACCCCAGAAACTTAGCATACCCTGTTTTCTCCCACAGTCCCTCATAGATTCCAGCATTAAGTTGAAGGCATGAGGTCCAGATCAGATGGCTCACCATGGGTTAATTAAACTGTTAGTGGAAGAAGCCCTCCATACCTTCACAATCCCCATAGCATGGGAAATCTTCATAAATATGACATGAGAAGATGATATAAAGGCCCTCACATATGACCTCAGTGTCTATAATAGTGAGGAGGAAGAGCAGCAAGGGGGAGAAGGGGAGGAAACTGAGGAACAAGAGGGGAAGAAAGAAAACACCAAAATAGAGAAGGAAGAAACCAAAACAGACCAAAATGAAACAAAACCAGTAGAGGTAGAGAAAAATACAGAAGGAAAGGAACAAGGGGCAGAAAAGACAGAAGTTTCTCTTGAGACCCTAGAAAGAGAGGCAGCAGATGCACTCACTTCCCTTAGCACCCTAATGAAACCAAAACAAAAGAGGAAGAGGTAGACATCAATGTATTTCAGGGCTCGGAAAAACACAATGATAAAAACAGGAAAACCACAACCATCTTCAACAGTGCCTATTATAATTAAAGATTCACCCCCTGTCAAAGGGGAAGAATCTCACTCTAAGTCCCAGATCTTCCACCTGGAAGGAAAGAGTGCAACTAGAGGACTCAAAAACCACTCTATGGGAGGCACAAACTGTTCTATAGGAGAGCCTGACAAAGCTACAAGAGACCAAAAAACCTGAGAAAAGGGTGGAAGAACATCCAAAGGGGAAGGAGGAAACAACAGGGGCACAAGAACCTGACCCCAGCCTAGTTTGGGCTCTTACTACAATCTTCTTGAGGGGGGAAATCATTCCATAGAAATTTGCAGTCCCACTTTTCTTTGAGTTAGAGAAAGAAAGGATAAGGAGCCATAGATGGATGTAAATTGCCAAATCCAAGGGGGTAGAGGATATTGGCCACATGGAGAACAAGCTTAGAGAAATGGGCAGGGAGTTAAGTGCTGTAAAACATAGAAAGATAATCACAAGAACTCACTTGGAAACAGAAAATGAGTTGCTAAGAAGACAGCTGCAAGAAAAGGAGACACAATTGGCATGCATGGCCAACTGGTCTATGGAGGCACTACAGTGTAGAACACCAGCAAAATCATATGGAGTATACCTCAAAGACCAATGGCTATAGTTTCAGATCAAGACTTTGGCATAGAGAGGCACAATGCCTTTTTAGGATTACAGATAGTTCATGGACCTATGTTACTAAATCTCTTCAGAAGACAAGGCAAAAAATAGCATAGTTCTATTTGCATAACATGGCCCTCATAGACATGAACGTGTGGGACCCCAATGCTAGGCTAGCGGACCTACAGCTAATGGGCATGGCCTCATGGATGAATCATGAGGAGAAAAGGGCAACAAAAATAAAAAAGTTGATGGCAAAAGAGAAAAATGAACCCTTAATCATCAGATCTGAGCCATCAGACCCCATGGCTCTCATCGGCACACACCATCTACTTGAAAATAATCCTCAAAGTGCCCCTAAGTATATCAATGATTAGGCTCGGGCCATTGCACATTTTGAGGTTATGGAAAGATTACTTGGGGATGACTGCATTCATGCTTGTATGAGGAGGTGGAACACACTACCACACAGCTTGCAGATCAGGGAGTATCACTCCCCAACAATGATGAAAGAAGCATTAAGGAGAGTTCGACTGTACAAGAACTCTATGCAGAGTTTGAAGGTCAATTAGATTGGCCTCAAACTAAGTCCCCCATTGTTGCTAGGACTACTAGAGGGCAAAAAAGAAGAAGAAGAGCAACAACAGTGGGAAGAGGTGGACAGAAAGGTAGGATTCCATGACAAAGAAGAGGATCTCACATCAAAGGCATGGGATGTGAGGGAGGCCATTAGGGCCATCAAAGATGAGGAGATGGACTAGTTGCTCAGAAGATGAGCAACACATTCAGTAGGGGGGTGATGACGAGCCCCATAAATGGGTAATTATATGGGCTCATTTTGCCTCCTAAATTAGCTTAATCCACCATTCTCTTAGCTTATTTCATGTTTTTTTATTATATTTATGCTTCTAGAGTGAGCTGGGTTGGTTATTATGCCATGGAGTCTAATGTGTGTTTAATGTAGATTTTTGTTGAATTTTGGAGACAAAGTCAAAGATTTAATGGACATTTTGTTGTGGGGAAAAATGCCTATATAGGACGATCCTATCCACCTAAGGTGTGACATTGCCTTAGCAACAAACGAATACAGCTATTATGATTTCTTCCTTTATGAAATGTGAAAGAGGGGAGATCGGCAGACTTACCGTTGTCTTCCGGTTGTCCCTCGATCTAGATCCTCTTCTCTTTGTGTGCCCACAACTACTTGCCTCCTCGTTTGATCAAGAGAACAGCTACTTGAATCCCACGAGATCACAAGAGAACAGCTACTTGCGACAAGAGGAGAACACAATACAAAGGCAAATATACATATTCATAAATGATTCAGGATTAGAAGTAAATCAAATACACTAATGCAATCATACAAAATACACCAGCATATAGGAAAGAATCAAGATAGCTTTATTGAAAGTAACAGGGTTCAGGAAGAGATACAACCCATAGGGCTCCAATCCAGCATCTCCTTCCCAGCAGAATGGAATTCCTTCTTCAGCTCCCTTCAAAGCATAACACACCCAATGTTTCTAACCACAAACCAACAGCAATTCTTTGCAATTACCAAATTCCAGCCTCCCTGATCTCATGTAGGAGAGATCTATATATAGGGATATTGGAGAGAGGATGAGTCAGCTTGAGGCTGGTATGAAACTGACTAGTGTCCTCTCCCTCTCTCAGTTCTTGAGTCCACTTGGAGGTTCTTGCTTCCACTTGGAGATTTGGAACCTCTTACTCATCACCAGTCGAATTCCTTGATGCAAGTGTCATTTTGGAAGCTTCCTGGGCATTGACACCTTGAGGAATGACTCTGCCACATGTCCAAACTCGCTCAGCGTAGGTAGCCTTTGTTGGAGTTGACATTCAACGCAGGTAGATAGTGGAGCAGTTGACATTCAGTGCAGATGCTCAGTGGAGCAGTTGACATGATCCAGAATTGCCTTGTTTTTTAGTGTTTTCAGGTGGAGAACTTCTGTGAATTGCTGTGGTTTGCTGGCCTTGTTCCTCTAGGGGTAGGAACAACATGTTTAGGGACTTTGGATCCCTTGATTATTGACATTTCATGCTCAGTGATGTAAGGCACAAAAATGTCTATAACAGTTGCCCCGTAAAGTATGAGGCCGTTTATGGGGTGAAATGCTTTATCCAGGAGGGTCCGAAGTTCATCCATCTGCTGGGAGGAGACCTGTAACAAAATACAATACAATACATTATGATTCATACTGCTTTTCATGATCTAGCTGAGGCGGGAATTCCCATGCTCAGCTTTATAAATTCATTTTTGTACATAGAACAGACGATCGTTTGATGGTAGACTGATAATTTTGGTGAAATTATCATCCTTTGAGTAGGATGATCATCTGCTGCAATGATGTACATGTCAAATGTCTTTATTTTTCCTGAATATATATCGTAGCCTGGATGGATGAAACTAGATCCGGGCTCTTCAAAACTCGTTCGATCTTCACTCTAAGTACAAGTCGATTCATGTGAGAAATGCGCTGAAGTCGAACATGGAAAGACATCGCTTGATTACCGGTCAATGATGTAAACCGTTAACAAGCGCGAGAGGAATCACCGATAATGATAATGACCCTCAAGGTACTGTAGTACAATTCACGTGGTGTGAATAAAGGACTTGGCGTCGAACACCACGCAAAATCTTCTGGTCGAAGGTCATTGATGTATACCTGTCGCCGGAAGTGAGAAACTTGCCATTGAGGCATGCAAGCTTCAAATTACTGAAGGGGGTGTTCCTAGATCAACTTCTTGGATAATGAGCTGATGTCGACAAGAATCGATCCGTCACAGGAGGGCCTTAATGAATCCCACATCAGTGACACGGAACGAAGCTAATGATTTTAATGGAGGTGAAAACGATCTGTGACATATGATTCAGGGTGGCGGTCATCAATGGATGAAGGATAATGTATGGCAGTGGATGGGACCCGGTTGACTCTTTCTGAACGACTTCTCTTGAACATATGGCGACACTGATGTGATGGATCGGTAGCATTACCCCAAATATGGATGGTATGGCGAGACCATGGTGATGTGACCGGTGAATGAAACAACCCAACCCGATTGTGATACGGAGGAAAAGTGTCATGTTCAAGAGCGACCTGCTACCATCAAAGTTTTCTTGATTTTTTCCCAAATTTTCCCCAGTAATTGCTGACCAGTACCTCTTTATTTTTTTCAAGCTTGAGGAGGATAACATATGCTTGTTCTATAACCTGCCCTTCGGGCAAGCCCATCGCTATTTTTTAACGAGCCTAGCGATAGGGAAACTCGTTCTCGTCTAAAGACAAGTTTGTCGCTATTTAATAATTTTAACAAGTCTAACGACAAGGATAACTCGGTCCTTTTCATTTTTAGAGAGTCTGAAAAGGTACATAAAGTCAACTCCAAAATTCCTTTTTCGTCATCTAATCCCTTAAGTCCGAAAAAGTATAAAACAATACAGAAGGGATGAGTTTTCGATAATTTTAACGAGCTGAATAAAACAAGCGCTCGACCTTTTTGTGCAATAATCCCTCAGGTCCAAAAAAGATTAAAATCTAGAGGAGGGATAGCTCTTCCTGTCCTTTAACGAGCTGGAAGGCCAAAACTCGGCAATCTTTTCATATTTTACGAGTCAATTGAAAAGAGCTTAAAGAAGACTCGTCTTTTGAGGAACGAGTGATAAACAGGGATAGCAACTGATTCCAGGTACAGGTTGGAATTTTCCAATCACGGCAGTGTCACAAGGATGGCTAGGTGAAATCACTCTTCGCAGCTGTTCCTCAAAATGGGTAAACAATCATATGGAGGTGAACAATCGGCCAAATGAAAAGTGGAGGTGGCAGGTGCAAACACGACCAAGGCTTTAACGGCTGATAAATTTACGATCACTGTGGTTATTTACCGGGATAGGTTCATTTTTTAGATAAAAATGAGCTTAAACACTGGAGGAAACTCTGCTCACTGCTTTTATTTATTTTTTAACGAGCATGAAGACCGCGTTAAAACTGCTCGGATCTTGCATTTATTTTTTAACGAGCATGAACTTTATGCTAAAACTGCTCGATTACCCAGTCATAAGATAAGAGTGTCTCATGAAAGATCCCATTTTTTATCGAGCTTGCGCCTTACCAAAGCTATGCTCCCTCTCCTTTCTTTATGCAAGTTCGGAAACGGCTAATCCTACGAGTTTAAAGGGTTAGACCTACAGGTTTAAAGGGAGGACCTAAAAATTTAAAAAAATAAATAGTCGCCCCTTGCTTGCACTCCAAAAGGTTTGCATGCCCCCAGGTATAAAACAAAGTTTCACGGTTAGTACCAAGGAAAATTTTAAGGATGGAAAATTTTCTTGAAGTTTAAAACATTGGCGAATCTCACTAATCCCTAATATGAAAATTATAAATGTTTATTGATATATTTGTAAAATTAATCAAATTTATAATTATTTTATATATAGTCTCTCTATAATGTTGGCGATTTTTAAGGTAAAATAATTTTATATTCTAAAATTTGGGCGAATCGTCTTTTATAAAATTGGAAATTGGCGAATCTTTTTTTTGGAAAAATCATGGAAAATTAGCCCACTAGGCGAACATTAGCCCCTAAAATTTTCCATGGTCAACTTACCTCTACTTACCCTTCGCCAAAACATTTTTTTTAATCGAGAGAGGCTTACCTCTTTCAGGTTACCCAAAGATTGTCTCGTTACTCTTTCAAACAAAACACTTCCTCGGCAATGCCTACCGAAATAGACAAGGGTGAATGACTGGTGCCAAACACGTAACTTTGACAAAAGAATCCTATTCTAGAACAACCCCTCTTCCAAATAACAGACGGGGTATGGACTAGTCATATTCTCCCGCGGAAACCTACCCTATACCCAAAGTTTCCCTGCCGAAGCAGGCCAGGATGCATGCCCCCTGGGTTCCAGTCATATCCTCCCAGATTACTCGCGCTCATCAGGAGGACGGACCGTGGGTTGAGACACTTCTTGCATGAATAGACCATTTAGGGATGGCATATGACTATTTGCGATGTGTGATCCGGGAAACGAAAGTTGGTCCATGAGCTTGACCATTCTTCCTTCATGCGGAAAACACATTACTCTAAAGAGTGAGGAGACTACAGCTCCCATGCAATATATATAGTCTCGTCCAAGGAGTAGGTTATAATCCAAGGGTCCTCGAATGACCATCACGTTCATTTGAACGGTCTTCCCTTTCAATGTTATAGGCACATTGGGGAGGATCCTTAAAGGTCGACTGGTTCCTTTATCAAAACCTGATAGACTTCTCATCTCAGGTAAAAGCGCTGGCGAACCAAGCGCTTTCCAAGCAATAGAGGAAAGGATACTCACAGATGCCCCCTCATCAATGATAGTGCCAACCATTACCATTCTGTATATTTGACAAATAATTCTGAATGGTACACTGGCTGGCAACCGGGGTCTGCCTAGTTGGTTCCACTCAAAGGATACAACCAGGTTGCTTGGTGGTGGGACCGAATATACGGCTGGATAGCGCTCTGATGAACTTCCTTCCTGCAACAAAGGAATGGTCGCATTGCCCCCTTGATCATCAGAGTCAGTGCTGATGAAGAGAATCTGGACGGTGTCGTCTGTATTCTCCTCTGTGATGGTGTCATTTGAAGATGGAGCCTCTGAAGGCAAAACCAGGTCAACTGTTGTATCAACCTTTTGACTTTCGTCAGGCATGGATCCAGATGGTTCTTCTTCAATGACAGGTGCTTCGGCTGACCACCTAAGTGGCTCAGCCAGATTCTCAACTAATGAGGGACTTGGCAGGAGTCTTTGATATCCAGGAGGAAGTTGCGCTCGTAAAATCGGGCGACCTTCCAGAACTCTTTTTGCCTCATCTAAGAAGGGACAACGCTGGAAGGCGTGATCGCCTTCACACAGTCTGCAGGGAAATTTAGCTCTCCCGCTCTGTCCTGGAGCTTCACTCCCACTAGTTCACGGTGAGCAGTCGACATGGCTATCAGAGGTTGATGCCACCGAATTGTACAAACGGGGGGACCAGTCTCTTAGTATCCGTGGGATACAGGGACAATCTCTATGGAAGTGGTCTCCCCTACATATGACGCATGGCAATTTATGCCTTACGAGTGCGGTGTGTGGATTCTTGTTAGATGACACTTGTTTGCCCCCAGTCGCCTTAGGCTCCTTCTTCTTCTTCTCTTTCTTCTTCTTCTCCTTCTTCTCCTTAGGAACCCGATTTTTTGATCGACCAGTTCCATCAAGCGAAGAGGAAGGAGGGGAGGAAGATGAAGTGGAAGGCTGGGAGGCAACTCTTGTCTGATCTAACTGTTGACTTGACTGTTCAGGAGTGGTGGTATTCTGAACGACATTGGTCGAAAAGAGCCAAACTGGTAGGCCAATTGTCAATCCTGGAAGCGACAATGTGGCCATGTGTGGCGCACCAACATCTCCCCAAGAGGAGAAGGGACTAGGATTTCCACCCAAGGGAACCCCTTGGTTGGTGTGCTCCATCTTTTCAACCTAAAGATCAACGCAGGATTAAAGGGTGATTGTTCCGTTTAAAATAAATTGTTAACGACGCTTTTAGACACAACTTGCTTTTTCACTTTTAAAGAGTCGAGAAAAAGCTAAAGATGACTCTAGTCTCCTTCGATGTTTTAATGAGCCCGAAGTGACAAATGCTCGGATGGACTTTTTCTGTTATAGAGTCTGAAAAAGGCCAAAAGAAACTGCTCTGGAGATCTAGGCAGAGGGTGTGCCAAACTTTTTGCACAACCACAGAATACTTTTTACGGTACGGGTGGTCGATCTTTGTGAATGCTGTGTTCACTGCATTGCGATCAGTAGGGCGGCCGACACGGCTTCCTAAGGATAAAAGATATATGCCTATAGGGGTCTCCAAATATATACGCGACGGTACGTGGGAGTACAATTCGTATTAGCGCTACCGTCTCTCAGGAGGAATCACCCACCTTCTTCGAGATCGACAGTCACTATGTTTAACGACGCCGGAACACGTCTCTAGCTTAGACCTCTATGTTGTGCGTTATGTTACAAAGCGTTGTTAGGTTCATTCAGTTTATTTTAGGTTGATCTTTTTAAAGTTTGCCTTTCAAGGTTCACCACGAGATGTATGATACAAATTCTTAAATGCAGTCTAAGATGATAAGCAAGCTTTATTATCTTTCAACTTTGAAAATCCTAGCTACTAAGGGAAAAGAGAGCGACTATCTTTTCTCAAAGAGCAATCAGCACACTCTAATGCACTTTCCCTAAATCCAACATGCAAACTATCAAATGCAAAATGCACAATGCAAGTGTTTGTTTTCCACTTTCTTAGTATAAATGCCTACAAAGAAAGCTTTTTGCACAACTTTGAATTTGCTTTTAAGATGATCAATACAAACAAGTTCACTTTCTTCGAAATCAACAAGGGTAGAAGAGATTACAATCACTTTGTGATTTCCGAAATAAAGACTTGTTTTGACACTTTGAAAGAGACAAATTCAAACCAATAAGCAAAAGTAAATCTATAATCAATCTGAACAAACAACCAATGAACTCTCTTCTAAGATCACTATCAATCAGATCTGAATCAAAGGCTACAGGATGATCACTTTACTTATGCAAAGGAAGACTGTAAATGACGCCACAAACACATAAAAACATTCACAATCTTTTTGTAGAAAAATGAGGCAGAATTCAAGCAAAGAAAAGGTTTATCAGACTAGCAGCTATGCTGGTTAAAGGCTGCAAAAACAGAGATCAAAGCAGGGCAAAAGAGGACAAAGAACCCCAGCTGCACAAGGCCAAACTGGTTCAGTGCAGGTCTAACACTGTCAGTTTGACATTCAGCGCAGGTAGCCCCTTCAGGACCTGCGTTGAAATGCAGACTGCCTTCACAGTGCCTGCGCTGAAGAGAGAAACTCTCGTTTCCCTTGGTTCTTGGGTCACAAAATGCTCAAAAATCAACTGTTTCAGGCCAAATCAGAAACACAAGCAAGGTATAAACAGAGGGATGCTTTGATAGGGTACTAAAGACTATCACAAGGATCATCAAATCATTTGTGGATCTAGTTTAGATCATAGACAAGTCCAACAAACTGGATCAAAGCAACAACTTTTACTTTGCATCTGGAAAAGATGTAGTTCAATAGTAGCTGTCAAGTCTATGAAGTAAACAAATCATGGAAACACAAATGAAATGAATAAACAAGTTCTTCCCCAGTGGATTCGCCAATTTGTTGTGGGGAAAAATGCCTATACAGGACGATCCTATCCACCTAAGGTGTGACAGCGCCTTAGCAACAAACGAATACAGCTATTATGATTTCTTCCTTTATGAAATGTGAAAGAGGGGAGATCGGCAGACTTACCGTTGTCTTCCAGTTGTCCCTCGATCTAGATCCTCTTCTCTTTGTGTGCCCACAACTACTTGCCTCCTCGTTTGATCAAGAGAACAGCTACTTGAATCCCACGAGATCACAAGAGAACAGCTACCTGTGACAAGAGAACAGCTACTTGCGACAAGAGGAGAACACAATACAAAGGCAAATATACATATTCATAAATGATTCAGGATTAGAAGTAAATCAAATACACTAATGCAATCATACAAAATACACCAGCATATAGGAAAGAATCAAGATAGCTTTATTGAAAGTAACAGGGTTCAGGAAGAGATACAACCCATAGGGCTCCAATCCAGCATCTCCTTCCTAGCAGAATGGAATTCCTCCTTCAGCTCCCTTCAAAGCATAACACACCCAATGTTTCTAACCACAAACCAACAGCAATTCTTTGCAATTACCAAATTCCAGCCTCCCTGATCTCATGTAGGAGAGATCTATATATAGGGATATTGGAGAGAGGATGAGTCAGCTTGAGGCTGGTATGAAACTGACTAGTGTCCTCTCCCTCTCTCAGTTCTTGAGTCCACTTGGAGGTTCTTGCTTCCACTTGGATATTTGGAACCTCTTACTCATCACCAGTCGAATTCCTTGATGCAAGTGTCATTTTGGAAGCTTCCTGGGCATTGACACCTTGAGGAATGACTCTGCCACATGTCCAAACTCGCTCAGTGCAGGTAGCCTTTGTTGGAGTTGACATTCAACGCAGGTAGACAGTGGAGCAGTTGACATTCAGCGCAGATGCTCAGTGGAGCAGTTGAGATGATCCAGAATTGCCTTGTTTTTGAGTGTTTTCAGGTGGAGAACTTCTGTGAATTGCTGTGGTTTGCTGACCTTGTTCCTCTAGGGGTAGGAACAACATGTTTAGGGACTTTGGATCCCTTGATTATTGACATTTCATGCTCAGTGATGCAAGGCACAAAAATGTCTATAACACATTTGGTAGAAAATATTCGAAGAAGACAAGGGAGAGTATTTATAGGAGGGTGTCCCCCTCACTTATGATGCCCTACTTTGAATTCTCCTTCCGGAAGTTCTGAGCACAAACATCCAAATCAATGCACTAGGAGGCAGCATAGCAAGTGAAGGATAACTTTTGTTTATCTCAAGTTTTGGGAGCCAAGCCTCCTTGATTTTAAGGGAGCTATTGGAAGCTTTAGTTGTATAAGTAGAGAGGCCTAGGGCCTCATTAGGAAGTTAGTCAAATTTTCTAATTTTTGTTGCAACTTTCTTCTGCTCAACTTCGAGCTTACTTTTGTTGACAGTTTCATGTAATCCTATTATTATTTTGATAATGAAGATGAGATCTTGTTCGATCTAGCACTAAGTTACCTCAGAGGGCTGAAGCTCTTGGGTTAGGGCCCAATCCAAGTAGCCAACCTCCTCTTGTTTTGTAGTCATATGCTTTGTTTTCGTTTATGAATTAGTTGCAGTTAGATAGATTTCTTTCTTGGTTAAAAATAGGTTGCTTTTGGTGATTTAGAAGGATGTTTCCATTTCAGTTTGTTGTAGCAGGTTGAACAGTGATAGGAAAAAGATACAAAAATGCCATCAACAGAGCCTTCGCCTCCTTTCCTCCCTCTGGGACCATGAACTGAGGCCAAGACCTTCTTCCTACCACAAAAACATAGATTTACCTTTTCCATAGGATTTCTGGTGTTGCAGTTTGTTAGAAGGTTAATTCTTTGTTGTAGATATATTTCATCATGCTCATTCTTGTCTCTGAAATAAATTTTCTTCCATGCTTTCTTTCCATGTAGCATTTTTCAGCATTTACTTTCCTAGATTAGAATTTAGACTAGCTTGATGCAAAGTTCTATTTTTTATGTAACTAGTTTCCTTGCTTGCTTAATCTCATGATGTGAGTTTTAGTTCTCTTGCAGCAATCCTCTTGTCACAATAAGTCAGCCAATCAACAATCACCATTTCTCTTTGATCTATGTTCTACAGGTCACCCAAAATCCCTCACAATTTTGCCTTAGTTTTCTGCACTTTTCTCATAAAAGTTCCTCTCTTTCCTTGAACAATTCCAACCATATTTCTCTTTCCTGATCCTTCTTTATGAACCCTAGACACCTTAACACATCACCCTAGCCTTCAGCTACTCTTTTCACCCACATTCCCACGTTCAAAACCTCCAAAACTACTCTCGGCATCCTCCTGTAGACCTCCTGTAGATCCCCTACAACATCCTGTAGATTTTCCTGTAGGTGTCTTTTTGAAGTCCGATTGTAGGAAAAGCCTCCAGAAGGCCACTTGGGACCTCCTAGGACCCATCCACACCTTACTACACCTCTGCAAACTCTAAATTCATCCTCCATCACCACCTAATCGTTGCCACATTCACAAACAAATAAATTACATGCATGACAATTTCACCTAAAAATACATAAAAGTCCAAAAAGATGTTTTTTTTTCTCATTTACTCCTAGAAATAGCTTGAGTAGAAGTTGTTTACTTCCTAAGTAGGTAATGGAATTCATTTCATGGTTTTTTATCTCTCCTTCTGCAAAAGTAGGATTAGTTGGTTAAGTAGGGTTTTCTAGGTTTACTTCACATTTGAGTCTTCTTTCTCTTTCTGCAAGTAGAGTAGAATCTGTAGAGTAAACTTTCCTTCCTTTCATTACATATAAAGCTTCTTCTAGAATTCATAGAATTTGGCTTGAGCTCGTAGTGATCCTGTGCCCGCTGACCAAGTGATAGCCTGCAGTAAGAACTAGTACTTGTGCATACAACACCATCACTTCCAAGTTTGTTACGAACTATCGGGTTGATAAAAGTAAAGTAGGAAGCCCAGGAGTTGCAGCATTATTCCTACAATACTGGTGCTCAACAACATCCTGATGAAGAGTAGGCCAATAATAGCCTTCTTACAACACTTTGAATGTGGTCCTTTTCACTGCAAAGTGACCTCCACAAGGCCCATCATGATAGGTTAGAAGGATGTCAAATACTTCCTCTTCCCTTACACACCTTCTTAAGATTTGATCTAGGTCAAGTTTGAATAGATTACCCGCAGCATTATTGCTGCAATACTGGTGCTCACCAACATCCTAATGAAGAGTAGGCCAATAATAGCCTTCTTGCAACACTTTGAATGTGGTCCTTTTCATTGCAAAGTGACCTCCACAAGGCCCATCATGATAGGTCAGAAGGATGTCAAAGACATCCTCTTCCCTTACACACCTTCTTAAGATTTGATCTAGGTCAAGTTTGAATAGATTACCCCCAATCCAGGTGAAGGGGGTGCTCTTTCTAAATATCTTTCTCTTTTCTCTGGAGGGAAATTTTGGTGGGTGTTAGCTACCTATACCAATAGGTTTCATATTTCATGATGGCTATAGAAGTTCCAAATATGCTCTGCTTTGATTATGCAAAGATCCCATATTTCCAAAGGAGTACAAGGTGTGTAAATAGCTTAATGGTTCCAAATTTTGATGGATGATTCAACAGTATAATCTGGATCATTCCATGGTTTAAATTTCTAGTTGTAGAATAGAGAAAGAAGTTTGTCCAAACTGTCTAATCTTGGCAGACAAAGTAGTTCAGGTAGAGAAAAGAAGGCTCCCAACAGCTTAATCTGGGACCTTGGAAGAAATAAGGGCAGAAGTAGATAGAAAACAAAAGAAAAAAAAGCCAAAGAAAAGAAAAGGCAAGCAAGGGTGTGCAAGTCCAAACGCACCCTCCAAGAAGGAATAAAAAATGCTAGGCAAAGTAGCTGGGTAAGTAGATGGGGTTGCAGAAGTGATATTCAGTTCCAGAGTGAATCTTGCTGGTTCAGATAAGAGAACAAGGCAAAGGAGCATGTCTAATTCCCCAAATCCCCTTCCATTCCCATTACTAACATCCCTTCATCCATGGAGAGTTATGAAAAATATGAAGTGTTATGATGGTTCTTATGACTCTAAAAGCCACATTTCCTATGTAAAAATCTTTTTCATTTTGATCTACTCCCTAAACTAAGTGAGTCTCAAACAAACTTAGTGTTTTCTCCCTTCACTCATTCCCCCCATATTAACTCTAACTTTACTATGTAAATCCCCTATATTACCTTTCCCCTACTAGTATTAACACCATGGTGTATAAACCCAAAATTTTGTATAAATACCCCTCCCCTTGGCATTATAGCCAATAAGTTCTGTGTCAGGGATCAAATGACACCTGGTCATCTTGATGAACCTAAGTCTAACCCCCTCCCCTCTTCTGAAGTCATTTGGCCCCTTAGAAAACTTCATTTGCCAAAAGAGCCTCATAAATGACCTTGTTCTACCCATACCCGCTTCATTTGCAAAAATAACCCAAAATACCCACTTTGTTCTCTTATCCAAAGTACTGGGGCTGTCTTATTGCGCATCAGAAAACCTTACAAAATCCCTTTATCCATGAAACCCCTTTGAAACTACCAAAAACCCCGAAAAACCCACTTTCCGCTGCTTAAACCAAAGTTTGCGCATATATTCAATTTTTCGGAATATATTGAAAAGACATTAAAAAATATATATTTATTCCTCCGCCCGTAGCCGTATCGACCTATCATGTCATTATCCCGTCCACCGTCAGATCAGATCCAAGAGATCCGACGGTCCTTATGGATGTCGGAGCGGTCCCCGCGACAGAGGTTTAGCGCCCGAGAAAGTGACGTTGCGTTACGTCAGGGCGCGGCCACGCGTCGCCCGTTGAGGGCTCTCGGAGCAATCTCTGACAAGTGCGGGGCCGTATCATAACCGCCCCAAGAAACCGCAACTGTTAGGGCTAAACCGTAACCGTTAGGTCATTCACCGCCCGGTTTGCGGGTCCAGCGCCATCCCCACGACATCACCGTACCTGCCACCGCATCACACTTTTGTCCGCATCTGTGCCAACGTGCCTGCCACCTCATTACCCCGTGGACCAATGGCTGCCCGCCACCTCGTCTGATGACGTCATGCTGACGTCATCCGACGTTGACCCCACCCTATGACGTCATGCTGACGTCATCACAGAAAAAGCGCCAAATTGCAAAAGGTCCATATTTTAGCCAAAAAACGCGTTTTTTCATACTCTTCGCTCATTTGCTATTATTTCCTCTGCATGCTATTTCACGTCCTGAACTGCGCCACCTGCGGGAAACGACCTGAAGATCTCCAGAGCAACAATTCCACCCACAGTTACGACCTCTGTTCGCGGTTAGCCAGGTATTTCTCATAGTTCATCCTCCATACGCCTAAATTCACTGTAAATTGCTCAGAACGCTTAAGGAACACTGAAACTCACTATTTCACCGACAGTTTTCCTCTGCAACACTTCTAAATTACAACTGCAACCTTGAAACCACCAGCTGAGCCTTCATTTCCCGAGTTTTGGTCGAAAACTGTAAACTGCTCGCAAAAACGTGAGACAGTTGGTCAAGCTATTTAAACCTGCCAAAGAAGACAGAGGGAGACCAGGCATTGGTCTTATTCATAATTTGAGCAGTATTTCAATTTCTGCGTGTCCACTCCACCCTCTAGTCCCTGTAATTCACAGTTGCATTGCAAAAAGTCACTTCTGTGCTGTACTACTCACTTGAACTAATTCACCTGCAAGACAGAAACTGAATAAACCATGGAGACTCCAATTGCACTGAATATCAAGCCTCTCAATGCCCCTCACCAGGAATTAGAATGGAAAGCCCTGGGAGATATGGATTATCAAATGCTAGACTGGTTTCCATTAGGCTCCAAATATAATATCCAGATGCTGAATGAGTTGAGAGCCCAGCACCTTAGTGGAGCTGACATCCTAGGGGTTTGGGACTCAAACTTGCCCATCTATAACCTCCCCCAGGTAAATCCTATGCCAGAGTTGATCTACAGATGCCAGGAGTGCTATGATCCAGGCCAAAGAGCCGTCCTCAGCCCTACAGGCGCAATTCTGTTTCATATCACCCCAGAAAGCATAAATGAGATGCTGCACTTCCACACTGCAAAGCCATTGACCCCCCTCCACATGTAGGACTTGATAAAGAAGGGGAATAAGTTGTCAAATGACCAGACCATCAAAATCAACCAGCTGTTTGTAAAACCAGGGTCTGAAGCCATCAGAACTCCTCCTATTGGATATCATTACTTGAATGAATTGGGCAGAATGCTAGTGGATTTGATCAGCTATGTCCTAGGCTTCAAGGGAATGGAGGAGGTGGATGAAATCATAATGGCAATACTGTCTATATTCTCTCCTGGAAAACCCCCAGATGTACATTATGATTATGCCACATACATTGCAGATAAGATCCATGACCAGTTCATGAACTTGAAGAGGGAAAGACTGTTCAGGTATACTTCATACATATACCACCTATTCTTGTTTTATCAGCCAGCCAGCTTCTCTATTCCCTTGAAACAAGTCAATGCCCAGGAGAATCCAAGGTCAGTTGTGTTTTGGACCTCTATTTTTCATTGTGCCTCTGTATCACCATACACATACTCTGAGTTCATAGACTTATTCATTCATCCAACCATGACAGTATTGGATGGTGTTCCTCCTCCAAGGTTAACTGATGACATGAGGAGAATTCTCCACCTGAACAAAACCTACAGCATTGGTAATTGGTACCTCTACCAAGACCACACAGTCATCAGAGTATATGGCTGTGAGTTGAAGCCTTTTAGGTTGCCAAGGTATGTCCCCATGAGGCTTTTTGCCTTAGAATATTTCAGGCAATTTGGGAATGCCGACTACCTCCACTTTCAAAGCAAGAATAAGAAGGCACAGTTGAAGGTAAGGAGCCAGCTGGGCCCTTTCCTATACAACAGAAAAGAGGAGGGGTGGAAAGAGGCAAACAGTATCCTAGAGGCCCTCAAATTGAAAACTAGCTTTGAATGGATACCCTATGATCCCAATCACTTTGTCTCCCTCAGGAGGATAAGATACAAATTGGGCAGCTATTCACACGTAAGGCAGCCTGAGATTGAGCAGTATGCCAATAAATTAAGCTGGGAAGAAGGTACCCTAGAAGAAGAAATTACTAGTGAGGAGCTGCTAGAGAGAGAGGCTAGAAATATTCAAAAGAAAGCTGACTTAGAAACTTGTGGACAGGTTCCCCTCTCATACAAAAAACAACTTGGAGCAACTGCCTCGTCCTCAACAATGCACCATCAAGCTGCCATCAATCCTTCACAGACAGTCAACAAAGGCAAAGAAAAGCAGGTGGAACAGCCACCTCCTATGACCGAAGAGCAAATGGAAACCCTAATGCAGCAACAAGAAGAAATGGAGCAGCAGGGAGAAGGGCAGCAACAAGAGGAGCAGCAACAACAACAAGAACAAAGGCAGGAACAACCTGCCCAGCAAAAGCAAATAGTGGAAGCCCCTAAATCCACTAAACAAACTGAGCCTCCAAGGCAAGAAGTTTCACCTGATGCAACAATACTTCAGACTCCACAAAAGGAGGACACAAGCAGGAAAAGGGACAGAGAAACTCCCCTTACAACATCAGCAACTCATGGGGAGAAGAGGCAGAGAATCAATCCTCTTTCAGAGGAAGAGATGCCAATAAGGCAGCCTCTGGGTATGGTCCCACCCAGCAGGGAAACATCAGCAAGTTCCTTTCAACAGGAACAGGATAGAGCAATAGGAGGAGAAGTGAGTTCCTCTAGGTAGCAAAGGCAAGGTGGGCCTAGTATTAAACAACAGTTCATTGATATTAAGATGAGAAATGAGCCCATCAAGAGACAGCTGTACAACCATCTGCTAAACTTGGCTCCCACCAATCAGCAAAGACTCATGTCTGCATATGATGTGCAGGAAGGCAAAATGATCATGAGTCATTTCATGCCAACAGCAGTACAGCCCCAATCTGCCTCTGATTATTTGAGGACTAACTTGCAAGTCCTTGCCAAGGATATCCACCCAATGGACAAGATAGAACTGCACAAGCAAACGGGTGAGATGGTCTATGCTTCCCTGGCAGACCAAACCTTGGATAACTATAAGCTGCAAAATAGTCTTAACAATACAGCCTCTCAACTGGAGTTGGAGAGGGCATCATCCCAGGCAAAGGACAACAGAATAAGGTCCTTGGAAGACATAATCATTGAGATTGGACATGATCCCAAAGATATCAAAGGGATACAAGAGGTATTGAAGTTGAGGAATGCTGACATGGCAGCCTTGAGGAGAAAGATCAAACTCCCTGCCACAATCCACCCTCAAACAGATGAGGTGGCCCGGCAAAGGCATGATCAAGAGGCCATGACCCTGTTGATGTCTCTATACAAGGAGCTAATCCGGACTCAAGACAAACTAGGAGAATTTGAGGCTGCAAAGGCAGCACTACAGGCAGCACTGAAGCAAAGAGAAGAGGGTCAAACCTCCCATCCTCCCCCTGAAATAATCAATCTTGAGGAAGCTCCTCCAACAACTGCCCCTCCTCCCCAGCAAACAGAGCCTACAGCACCAACTACATCAACAACTGCACCAACAACAGAGCAGACTCATAGTCTGGATATGCAGAAGCTCCAAAATGAAATTCAAGTCCTGGAAGCTCAAATGTTGGAGATCAATTCAGCCAAAGAATCTTTGGCTAAAGTAAATGAGAGATATGATAAGAGCAAACAGAATGCAGCTGAAAAGGAACGAGAAATAAAAGCTCTAAAGAAGAGGATAACTGAGCTTGAGAAGGAGCTCACACTAGAAAAGGTGACAGCAGAGCTAAAAGCAGTCCTTTGGGCCAATATTGGCCGGTCTATCACCAATCAGTGGCAGTACATTGAGACTATAGATGAACAATCAGTACTCATTGCTAAGGCAAACAGGGAAATACACAGAGCTAGAGCAAGCCTTGGCAACATGCCTGATGCTGCCACCAGAATGATCAATATTTTAAATAACAGGACAAGCTCTCAACTGGCCACCATGGGAATTGCTCACAGGACTGAGACAATATCAATGGTTAAAAGGGTCCTGACACTACGAAACCTGGTTGGAACATTGGAAAGAAGAACCCAGGATATGCAGACTGAAATCAACAAGTTCATGGACAGATTTCAGGCATTACAGAACAGAGGCCTCCCTAGCATATTAAGCAGTGTAGGAAGACTGCTTACCCTTGAAAACTACACTAAGAGGGTTGATGCCTATGCTGCAGGACAAATTGCAAGACAACCCAGCACTTCAGCAGAATCAGGGCCAACATCAGGGCAAACTTTATACAATAGGGTGGACAACCTATTTTTTATTATGAATGAGATCAATCATCTGTTTGATGTGCCTCCAAACTTTTTCAAGTATACATAAGCAGATGAAACCATAGAGGCAATTGTGAATCACCAATTGCCCACACAGGAAGTCTGGAAGAATTTGACACAGATAATATTATCAAGCCAGAACCTGTAAATGTTAATGTTTTCTAGTTTATAAGTAAGTCATACACAGGCAGAATTTTGATAGATAAGCATACAGAGCAAAGATGAAAGGCTGAGCCAACTCAGCAGGGCTATTCGGTCACTACAGCAGCAATCACAGTTATAGATGGCAAACCCGAGAAAATACAGCGCAGCAAGAAATAAAGACGCGTTATTCAGCATTAAAGCAAAGCGGCTCAACCGACTCAATGACCTCCAAAGGTCAAATTATCCTCTGACAGACATAAAGAGCATTTATGCTGCATTCAAAGTTGCAATAACTTCTTTTCTACTTTCTGTACCAATCTATGAAGATATTTTCTCTCTCAGATGACTCAATGCCTGAGATATTTTGTATGAACATTCCTATAAAGTCCCCTTCGCATGAGCTTGCAAGGGTTGTTGTTGATTTCTCCTGAAGAAGTTCTTATGCTGTAATCCTTTCAGAAGTTAATAAAGAAAGTGATGGAATTTCTCGGATTCCTGAAGTGTTGAATGCGTACTGGTATCTGTTGGAAACTGCTGGATTCCTGTGTATTTCGCCATACAATAAGTCTCTGTAACTCTCTCTGTTATGTATTTTGTTTGTTAAAATCCATATGTCATCTCACTTTAAATATCTAGCAACAAGGAAAAATAATAACTTTCAGGATTTATTCAATGAATACCCTGAGTTCAATCCGCGTTGTTAATGAATGTTTTCTTCAGATGCAATCTTGATAAGTGTAATTCTTAATTGCTGCACTTTCAGAATACATCTTTCACAGTAGCCTTTGTCACAGGAATTCAAGTTTGCTCCTGTGCAGCGTGTTACACTTTCACCTCACGAGCTTAATAGAAAATTCTTAATTGCTTTCTAT
This sequence comes from Pinus tabuliformis, assembly GCA_031772625.1. NCBI lineage: Eukaryota > Viridiplantae > Streptophyta > Pinopsida > Pinales > Pinaceae > Pinus > Pinus tabuliformis. Next base: position 40,946,443 of record CM062809.1, read on the forward strand.
TGGTTGACATACATCACCATTTAAGCTAATTTTGTTTGTCTAAAATACACAATAGGCCCTGCAGTTTGAACACCACCAATCCTGCATATCAAATCATTTCACAATTCCAGACTCCATTGCCCAATGGTATTTCACTCCTCAAACACTACACCGTAAGACCTGAAAGAAGTCCTTCAACCAAAACATAAACCAAAACCTGAGCATAATACCTAGCCTAAAACAACATCATCACAGAGACAAATCATAAAGAGAGAGCCCTCTCTGATTACAGTTTGGCTAGAAACTGTGATCCAAAGATTGGTTAGTGGTTACCCCGGCCGTATTCCCTTGGGAGTCATAGGGAACAACTTGGGTGTTAACAGTGGGAACTGTGATGATACCAGATAGTTTGGTATATCAACAAACCATGGGGAGACAACTAAAATAGAAAACAAATTCTCATCTGGTAACTGGTCATCCACCATTCCTTCAACTACAGGAAGATTCATTTTAGATAGAAAGTTAGCAACAACATTTTCCTTGCCAGGCTTATCAACAATAGTTAGATCAAATTGTTGTAATAGAAGAAACCATCTTATAATTCTAGCATTCACATCTGGTTTGTTCATTAAATATTTGACTATAGCATGATCAATATGCACAAATGTTTGATAGCCTGTAATGTAATGCCTAAATTTGTTCAATGAATGCACAACAACCAAGAGTTCTTTTTCGGTCACAGTATAGTTTATCTCAACCTTTGATAGGTTCTTATTGATAAAATAGATGGCATAGGGCAGTTTCTCCTCTTCCTGACCTAAGGCTGCTCCTATGGATTTGTGTGAGGCATCAACATGAATATGAAAATGGAGGGCCTAGTTTGGACCTCTAAAGATTGGTGCAGTGATTAACTTACCCTTTAGAATGTCTAAGGCCTCTTGACATCTCTTTGACCATATAAATTCAAAATCTTTGGCCAACAATCCAAACAAAGGAGAGGCCAACTTGTTGAAGTCCTTTATGAATCTTCGGTAGTATCCAACCAATTCTAAGAAACTTCTAACATCTCTCTGCTTTTGTCGAGGTGGGACCCTTTGAATTATTGATATTTTGTTTGTTTCCACCTATAGTCCTTGTTGAGATATACAATGACCTAGCACAGTCCCTTCAGTCATTAAGAATTCACACTTCTCTAGATTGAGAGACAGATTCATTTCAATGCATTTGTGTAATACTTTGCCTAGGTTAGTCAAGGCTTCTTGGAAACCATAGCCAGAAGGTGTAAAATCATCCATATAGATTTCCACAGCATCATGTACTAATTCAGCAAAAATACTTAAGGCTACTCTCTAGAAAGTAGCAGGAACATTGCATAGGCCAAAAGGGAGGACCCTATAGGAAAAATTACCCCAAGGATAGGTGAAGGTGGTCTTATCTTGGTCTTCTGGATAGGTTTGGATTTGGTTGTACCCATTGAATCCATCTAGGAAAGAAAAGAACTTATTTCTTTCCATGCCATCTAGCACTTGGTCAATGAAGGGTAGGGGAAAATGATCCTTCTTGGGGCCTCTGTTCAACTCCCTATAATCAACACAAATCCCCCACTTCCCATTTTTCTTGGGAACTAACACTAAAGTAAAGACCCATTCACTGTTTGAGATAGGGTAAATGAATCCTGCATTTAGCAGTTTTTGCAGTTGTTCTTTGACTATGTCTTTAAGAGATGGATTCATCCTCCTTTATGGTTTCCTGACTGGCCTACAACCTTCTTTGATGTATATGTGGTGAGTACACACCGAGGGTGTACTCCCTTCATTTTATTTATAACTTCAAGCGAAGGCTTCTAGGTTCTCTCTCAACATATGGCATAACTTTTCCTCTTCTAAATTAGAAAGAGATGGATTAATGTTAAAACTCTTCTCTGGGCCAAATTCTACGGTTTTGACATAGAGTGGGTTGGAATTGGCCAAGCATAAATCAATTGGATGATTGTTCTAGGCTTCCTTTACTTCATCTTCTAATGGCAATGAACTAGGAGTTGGACTTTGGAGCAGGTGTTCAATTAAGTCATCCTCATCTTGTTGTCGTCCTCCCATGGTTGTTTCAAAAGCATAAAGTTGGGTAGAATAAACTTGATCTTCTTCATCGACCTCTAACCATAAAGGTAAATCATGCTCTAGGGTAGGTTGAGTAGGAGGGTATAGGACTAATTGTTTTAGCATATGCCCATTCTTGATGGTCATATTCCCAGCTTTGTATCTAATGTAAGCATCAGTTGTGGCCAACCATGGTCTCCCAAGGATGAGAGAGTAACCAATAAGCTTAGCCTTAGGTTGTAGAACTAGGAAATCTGTAGGGTACTCCCAGGACTCAATGGAGACCATCACATCCTCCATAATTCCCTGAGGGGTGACTGTGGAATGGTCTGTAAGTTTTCAAATTGTTTTGATCTTCCTTAATGACCCTTAGAGGTTGAGCTTGAGCATGGTGTCCTTAGTCATCACATTAATGGCAACCCCAAGATCAATCAAAGTGTGTGGTGCAATGGTGCCATTGATGTGCACATCTACTACAGGGCTTCCAGGGTTTAAATATTTTAGACATATTACCTACCCAACATAAATTCAGACAACTTCCCAATGACATTAATGATAGGGGCATCCCTTTTTCTTCTTCTTGGATGCTTCAAGCACTTCTCCTTAATCAACTTATTGTAAATGGGAACATATTTAATTGCTTGGAGAAGGGGGATCTTTACACGTAGATTCTTTAATTCTCCAAAAAGTTCAGTTTCTTTTGGGGTAGGCCGAAGTGGTTGGGTTAATCTCTCAGGAAAGGGTGGATTTACTTCAAGGTTGCTTTCCTCTTTTTCTTCCTCAACCTCCCCATGTGGAGAGGGAGGTTGGTTATCAGTGATAATTCTCCCTGGTCTTAGGTTGATCTCCTGGATTTCTACAGCATAAGCTGGGTATGATGTCTCTCCACTGTATGCTTGTTAAGCCTACCTATTTTTTGGGTTCAGATTTGGCTGGGAAGGCATCTGGGGTTGCTTAGGTGTAGAAGAGTGCAGGAGTTGTGGTTGGTTATGTGGTGAAGGCAATAGGGCTGGAACATTGTTGAATTGGGTCCTCCACCCTTAGGGTGGGGTATTCCATTGATGTTGTGGCCAAACATAAGGTTTAAATGACTGGTTGGCTAGCTGGGATTGATATTGAGATGCATAGGACCAAGGAGGGGATGTAGACCAAGAAGGATGAGTAGGGGGTCCCCAAGAAGGTATAGTTGTGGCTTGGTTGGGGTTGTAATATACATGGAATGGCCCTTGCATACCCTACTAGTATGCTGTAGGCCCAGGTGGTCTCCTTTGGTCGATGTCACAAAGCTGCTCAGTGACCCCTTTAGCTCCTTGATATATAGCTTTGAGTCTAAGTAAGGAAGGGCACTTGTCTATGGAGTGTTTTTCTTCATAGACTGAGTAAATCTCAATACAATTCAATGGACATCATTCTTAGGATGCCTCCTGGTGTTTCTAGGACAAAAAATGGCCAAGGCTCTCTCTTCTCCCTCTTGCTTCCTTTTGATGTTCATGGCATCTAATTGCAAGGCAAGGTTTTACAACATAACACTTTTGAAATCTTCTAGAATATTTCCAATTGCACCCTTGATGGATAAGTTAGAGGATGATGTACTCGCCATAGGTGGACTACCCCTACCTTTCTTCATGGCTGACCTAGAATGGTTTCTAGAGATAATCATGATATCCTCATAGGGTAATTAGTAGAGATCTCCTTCTGCAATCATATGTAAGGTATCCAAAAGATCTTTTCTTACTCCTCTAAGGAGGATCAACTTTAGTGACTCAGGGTCAAGTGTGCACCTGGCCCTTTTGTAACTAAGTTGGAATCTTTCTTCATAGTCTTCTAGGGATTCATCCTGGCCTATGGTCATCCAAAAATCTCTTCTTTAGTGTCCTTTGACCTATAATAGTCCCTATATTTGTTGTTAAAAGTATGCTGCATCTGAGCCCAAGTTGTGATTCTATCTCCAGGTAAACCCATGAACTAGCTCAATGCTTCATCCTTGAGGGTATATGGGAATAGTTTTAACTTTTTCCCATAATTTCTATAGTCGTAGGTTCGGCATATAACAGAAAATTCAAATAGGAAAGTGTCAGGGTCCTCTGTGGTCATGCCATGGAAATGAGGTAGAGCAGAGGGGCTTATATTATTCATCTTAGTGTCCCCATTGGTTTCCCTGATGGGGAAGGCACTCTCAACTCTCTTTCTATCTCCCCTCTCATTTTGGTTTCTACCCACTGGTTCAATAGGAATGGTTTCGTCCTCTTCTTCTTCTTCTGTAGCTTCCTCAAATAGGTAAGGTTGCTCACCTAAAGGGTCTTCCAAGTCACCGTCACTGAAGAAGAGAGAAGGTTGCCTGTTGGATGCAGTGGGGGTATTTGAAAAAAATTTCCTTGAAGTGTCCCTAATCCTATGAGGCATGAAAGGAAATGTTTTTGGGTGGGTTTTTGTAAGATTTTTATAAATCTATAAAATACTTGCAGAATAGAAGGGAAAGCAAGTAATGGCAACTGAAAGAAAGAAATAAAGTAGATTATTTTTGCAGAAATAACCTAATGGAAGAGAACTGAGGACAAGAATTAGAAGAAAAGAAAGTTTAAGACTAGAAATAGAAGAAAGCAATAATTACTTCTACTTAGACACCTCCCTGGAAACTGCGCCAAAAATTGATGAGCCTAGGTATTGCAATAATAATGCTGCAACTCCAAGGGCTACCAGCTTTACTTATCAACCTGGGGTTCGTACAAACTTGGAGGTGATAGTGCTATATGAACAAGTAGAAGTGAAGGTACTACCTGTTGTCACTGTTTGTCTGGCAAGAGACCCCAAGGGTTCCAAGCCAAAATTCTACAGAGTCAGAAGAAGCTTACTTCTTTGATGGGAGGGGAGCAAACTTATTCTAAAAGAGAGCTACTCTACTGCAATAATGAAGAAAACAACATGAAATGCTAAACTTATACCATAACCTAACTAACCAATTTAAACAGTTATGCTAAGCATAATTTCCAAATCAACACTAACCTAATGCTAATTATCTAAGTTGCAGAAGTAAAGAGCATCAAAACTAGACTAAGGGGTAACAAAGAAACTGAGGCTAAATCGGGTTTCAAGTAGAAAAAGTAATCGAAGGTTGAAATTAGTGAAAGGAGGACGCGAGGGAGCAACAGTGCATAAGAACCATTGTATCAGTCAGGTGAAAGGAAAATGAACGGTGAAGAATGGATCGCAGGAGGTTATGTAGATAGATGAACGAGTAGGGTTAATGAGCAGGATGAACAGTGGAGATCATATCACACAAGTTAAGTCAAGGGATGGGCGGACAAGGCTAACAAAGGAGATGAATGGCTGAGATCTTATCATTGTTATGGGAATAAGTACCCTAGGGCTTTGGGTTAGAACCCCAACCGAGCAGAAGCAGACCACAACAAGAAACACTCATACAACTCAGGAAAAATGCTTATATAAACAAACTATGCAAGAGAAACTGTACTCAGATTTCCTTCATTCGAGTAGGTCCCGTAGGGTTCAGACCCTATGCATGTCCTGATGTTCTTCAGACTTGAAAATCATTCAATTCTAACATACATAGTAGTATAGAGGTAAAGCATATTCACAAAATTTAACTTTATATCATATAAGTTAATGATCAGTTATACATCAAAATAACATTCATAGATGAATTACAACACAATTTGATTCATAAACAAGTTACTTTCGGAAACAAGACAACATTTATTTTATTGCAATAAGCTATAAATAACATGGAGAGAATTCCCATGAGTCGTCTTCTTCCAGCTCCAAGCGGAACCGTCGTCTGGATTCATCCTATCCTGGCCTTCAACAATATTCTTCCATAACCAACACCGTGATATCTCAAGCAAGAGAGAGAATATCTATAATCAAGGAAATAAGGGTTTCGTGAAGCTTGGGGAAGTGCATGAGGCATAGGCATTCATTAGACTCAATCAGGGATAATCTCCGTACAGTAAATCTATCTCTTCTCCTCCTTAAGGCCTTCCCATAGAAGTCTATTTATACTTCTCCCAATTAGCCTTTTAGTTGGGAAACAGTTGGGCCATGGGCAATAGGAGGTAATCAACAGGTAAAAACTGTGAACTCCACCCATAATTAAGAAAATTTATTTTTTTTTAAGTGTTTTAACATGTATACGTGGGTTGGGTATTGACTAGCCTACGTGTACATGCTTTTATCTCAGGGAAAAGTAGTGTACAGGGAATAAAACATTGTTTTTAAAATATAAGGACCATGTTTGGAAGGAGGGGTTTCCCTATGCCATAAACCAAGCATCACAAATACCAAGGGTGATAAATGGTGCTATAATAGAAGCCCTCTAATATATGAGGTCAGAAGGGGTACATGATGGCTGAAATGTATTAAGTGTATGGAAAGAATCTTGTCAAAACTAAGAAGGACTTCACCAGAATTTAGCCTACCAAGCCATCCAAAGATATCAGAAAGAAAATGCTATCTGAGGCAAGCATACCCATGCTCAGAGAAATTAAAGCATGTCTACATATCAAGTACAAGCGGATCCAATATGTATACAATTACAAAGAACTAAAAGTACATAATGGATCATCTGATCATGATCGAAAAAGTACATGTCTAAATATCACATATAAGAAGACGATCAATGAGGCTGAAAGATGAAGCTGATCACTGATGTCAAAAATTGATCCCAGTAGTACCAAATGAACATGATGGAATAAAATGATACTACATCACAACTCAGATTCCATCATATAAATTTTTTTTGTGAAGAACTGTAACATATATGGTAGACGGTGTCAACTAGCAGCAACAGGAGCAACTAACAAGTGAACCAAGACATGTTGATGCAACCCGAGGTCTTCACCAACCGCAGTGGTACATTTCTACACAATGGGAATAAATGATCTGAGGTTGACCATGTGAGAAATCATTTGATTACTGCTCATTGATGTATACCGTTAACAAATGCGAGACTACTCATCGATAATGAAAATGAAAGTCAAGGTACCCGGTACAATCTAACAAGTGCGAATAAACGAGCTGAAATCAAACACTTGGAAGAATCTATCAATCAGGGGACAATGATGGTTTCCCACTATCAATGGTGAAGGAATCTTCCACTGATGATTGGAAACCGCAAGGTACTGCTAAATGGACTCTAGATCTTTGTCCTAGAGCAAATGAGTTGTAGTCGATAGGAAAATATCCGCTAGAAGGAAGGCAATAAGGCATCCTTCATCAATCTAGCACGAGTGTAACTCGCAGGCCAATAATGTGGAAGGAATCAGATGAAAAGTAACCCAACTGAAGCACGTTTTTGGCATACACAAGATGTAGCTAGCACATGATAGAAACCCTCTGAACCCACCAATAATGAAAACTGACACAGAGGTGAGGAATCCACCAATAGGGTCAAGTGGAAACCAAGACACTGCACGAATCCCAATGTGTGATAATGAAAGTTGATGTCGAACACAAGGGAAACCGCTCAGTCAATGACCCATGATACTAATCTATGTTGAGCACAAGGTGACTTATCAATAATGAAAATAGGGCAAGGGTGCGGCTCTAGGCCTGCCCTCAGAGACATATGTCATCATCGATAAGGACAAGACCCGCCAGCAAGAAGTCAATGTAGACCTTCTCAAACTGGTATGAGAAAAGGACCAATATAATTGATGTGATGACAAACATGACACTGACAACGAGGGATAGCCAATTGAAAAATGGGTTAAGAGACACTACAGAGAGGTCGACTTAGGCTTACTTCCCTTGAACAAAAGCACGACTCAATGATGACTATATGGCAACATATGATAACACTGTATAAGTTCGTCATCGAGGAGGCATGGGAAAACTCTCCATATGATTGGAAGAGGTAACCAATCAGAGGAGTACTAACTCAATAACAAGGTTAACACATACCTAAGTCAAACTAAATCCCGCCCAAAATGGAGGAGAGACTTTCTTTTGAGTGCTTTGTTCAAGGGTGACACGACTGACTCTAGCTGCTAAAAAAATATGGAAATGTTGTCTCGTCTCGCTCTTTTTGGAATATATAATTTTTTTTTGTCTTTTACTTTAAGCTGGAAAGAGAATAAAAGAATTCTATAATACAGTGTAAAGAATGAGTGTCAGAGAAATAGATGATCTACTTCCTGGGATGGGGACCTTCCTATGCTCAATGCAGGGAGGCGAAACAGGTCAAGGACACTCAAAGGGATGTTCTTTCCACAGGTCAAACGATGTGTCAAGTTGCAAAAGCTAAGTGATTGCATGATTGATTTTGTAGAAAACATGGTCAAATAAGTGGCTTAAACACAAGTCCAAGTGAAGCCAGCTCAAGGCCAAAAGGTGCAAATATTCAAAATGCATTGTAGTAGTACAACTCAACACAAAGGAACCGCTAGGGTATAAGGCCAGAAATTAGTGCAGAAGGAAAGAGAATGTGTCTTCAATGCACAAGTCATGGCGGGACTAAAGAGGACCCAAGCCTACTCATTATAACAACATAGGAAACCAATGTCAGTGAGGTTCTAACTAAGATGCCCTTGTAAAGGATGGCTCTACCATCGCATCATGATTTTAAAAATCTGTGAGTGAACATGGTTTGCTAACCAAGATACGATGGGGTTGACCCTATGGCTAATGTATCGTTGAACGGAGGCTAGTATGCAAGATGCAATGGAAAAAATGGTTTTCCCTAACCTATATGCCAGTGAGTGAACGATACCTGCCATCACGGGTCAACAATCATGGGAGTGAAATAATATCTTGAAGAAGTCTCCAGAATATCTTGAAAGATAACCCATTCTCGACAATCCAAGCCCACAGGTAAAAAATTCCATGAGACAAAAATCAAATTTTGAAAAAATATTTTGCAATTTAGATGTTTTATAATGAATTTTGGACTCATAGTTGTTTTATTTCTGTTTGGAGCAAAGAGCTGTGGATCAAAAAGGAGAAAACTTTCCTCTGAACAATTGGACCATTCAAATCGCACCAAAGTTATTAGGTAACCCTAAAATCATGCTTGCAATGTTTTGTGATAGTTTTTAGAAGATTTCATAAATGTTTGACCGTGGGAATATATGACCAAAAATCCAACTCCACACACACACGGGTTGGATGTGATCAACCTGCATATACGCTAGCCCTACATGCAAATATGTGTAAAGGGAACACGTGTGTACGCAAGTTAAAGTTTAAACACAAAAACTAACAGTTGAAACTCAACCATCACATGGAGAGAAATAGAGCATACCACAACTGAAAATGAGGTAATGAATGACCAAAATGCACTAGATGCATTGAGAGGGTGTGGCTTATTGAAAATTTTCAAAATGCCAAACATGAAAACCAACACATGCCTACTTGAATTGTTGATCCACTATTGGAGTGTAGAGGATGATTCCTTCATGATAGATCAGATGCCTCTACGGATTGAGGTTGAAGACATCTACTTTATTACAGGTCTCTCCTAAAGAGGGGAGGTCATGCATTCGACTGGGAGGACAAGAAGTAGTCTTTCAATAGAAGACTATGTACATATATATTGTCCTGGACACCCAGAAAAGATTGGAAGTTAGATTCCAATCAAACACGTGGAAAGTTTTGTAGGAATTTACAGGGTAAGTTCCTCAGAAAGAATACCAAGAGGACACCGCTCACAACCAGATCTCAAATCAATACACCAGTATTTTTGACGTGGTTAAAACCCTCAGAGTGCAAGGAGGGAAACAGTCCACGGCCTGTCCCAACGTGGGTACAGACAATTTATTAATCAAAGAATGAAAATTTACATAAGCTTCTCTCATGCACGGATTACCCGAACAATGACCCTCCATGCGCTTTAAATAGAACTCATGGACCAATCGGGTGTCAAGCCACGGATCAAATGTCGGTAATACCGAGGTGAGAGTGAACCGTCGGATCACTACATATCGTGACCGTCGGATTGTAAGTTACAAAATGTACAACGGTAAAGAAACACACTTTACCTAACTCTAACCTAACTCTATACTAGACCAAGTTGAACTTAACTATATCCTATGTGTCGGAATATCCTAACATCCCCCCTTAAGAACAACTTGGGATAGGATTGAAGGATTTACAAATATGACACAATAGGAGAAAGAAGGAGGCACTAGAGCCTATCCCCCCTTAGTGACAACTTCCTGAACTCCAAGCATATATCGAAGTTTAGTGAACTTCGCCTCTGTGAGAGCCTTTGTGAAGATGTCTGCAACCTGATCATCTGTTGGACAATATTGCACTTCAAGAACATGGTCATGAATGAGCTTTCTGATGAAGTGCATGTGTAGTTCAATGTGTTTGCTGCGCTGATGCTGGACTGGATCTTTGCATAGCTGAATGGCACTTTGATTATCACACCAAAGTGTGGTTGGATGCTGCTGCTCAAAGCCAAACTCTGATAGGATCTGACGAAGCCACAAGGCTTCCTTACTAGCTTCCACGGCACCACGATACTCTGCTTCTGCTGATGAAAGAGAAATGGCAGCCTGTTTCTTACAAGCCCATGTAATAGGTCCTGAACCAAGAGTGAAGACATAACCGGCAGTAGACTTCCGATCATCAAGGTCACCAGCCCAATCAGAATCAGTGAAACCAACTAACAGAGGAGCTGCTTTGGCACTGTAATGAATCCCAAACTGTACTGTACCTCGAACATAACGAAGTATTCTTTTAGCTGCTTTCCAATGACTTTCACGGGGGTTTTGCATAAAACGAGCAACAAGGCCAACAGCAAAGGAAAGATCAGGACGAGTATGGGTTAAATACAAGAGTTTTCCGACAAGTTGACGGTATAAGGTAGCATCAACTTCAGGAGAAGTACAAGAGACTGAAAGTTTGACTCCAGACTGAAAGGGAGAAGTGGCTGGCTTACAGTCTTCCATGTGAAAATGACGAAGAATATCACAAGCATACTTGGACTGGGAAAGGAAAATACCCTCTTGGGATTGCAAGACTTGAAGACCGAGAAAATAGTGTAAGTGTCCTAAGTCTGTCATTTCAAATTTCTTTTTAAGGCTGGACTTCACATGGTTTATAAGGTTGGGATCACTACCAGTAAGAATAAGATCATCAACATAAAGAACAAGGATGATGAGAGAGTTGCCCACTTTCTTGGTGTAGACAGTATTGTCAGAATGACACCTAGAAAAGCCAGATTCTAAAAGAAAGCTATCCATTTTGGCATACCAAGCTCGAGGAGCTTGCTTGAGGCCATAAAGGGATTTCTTAAGTCGACAAACGAGGCTGGAGTCTGTTTGTATGAAGCCAATGGGTTGTTCCATATAGATTTCTTCCTGCAAGTCACCATGCAAGAAGGCAGATTTAACATCCATTTGATGGACTTCCCATTTTAAAGAGGCAGCAAGGGAAAGAACAAGGCGGATAGAGTTCATTTTGGCAACTGGAGAGAAGGTTTCAGTGTAGTCAATGCCTTCAACCTGTGAAAAGCCCTTAGCAACTAGACGAGCTTTATGTTTATCAACTTTCCCATCTGGTCCATACTTGGTTCTGTAAACCCATTTGCATCTAACAAGTTTGCGTCCCTTTGGTAGAGGAACAAGATCCCATGTATCATTTGTCATCAATGAATGATATTCTTCATTCATAGCTGTTTCCCAATGTGGATGGCCTGAAGCTTCTGCAAAAGTGTCAGGATCATGATTTACTGGAGCTTGAGCCAGTAAAGAAGAGGCTCTTTCAAACTGAGAACGTGTACGTCGCTGATCTGTAGGATCACCGGCAAGATCACCTGCTGCATCCCGAGTAGCACGGACCCATCTTGGAAGTTGAGGATCCTGAGAAGGTGGGGAAGGATTATCATCCTCGCTTTCATCATCAGAAGAAGAAATGTTTTCAAAGATAGAAGAGATAGGAAGAGGTGGCACATCCGCCGGACTAGGCTCGTAGGCCGATTTATTTTCATCAAATTTTACATCTCTTCTAATGATAACATTTTTGGACTTAAATGGAATAAGTCTATAGCCTTTTACATCTTCAGAATATCCAACAAAAGTACATTTCTCACTCTTAGGTTCTAAGGCTTTATGCTTTTCATCTGGAATATGGGCCCATGCTTCACTTCCAAACACACGAAAGTGACTTACATCTGGTTTAATGGAACTCCAGGCTTCTTCTGGAGTGATATTCTCTAGAACCTTAGTAGGAGTGCGATTGATTATATAATTTGCACAATTAATTGCTTCGGCCCAAAAACTAAGACTGAGTCCTTTAGATTGCAGCATACAATTAGCCATTTCCTTTAAGGTGCGATTTTTACAGGGTAAGTTCCTCAGAAAGAATACCAAGAGGACACCGCTCACAACCAGATCTCAAATCAATACACCAGTATTTTTGACGTGGTTAAAACCCTCAGAGTGCAAGGAGGGAAACAGTCCACGGCCTGTCCCAACGTGGGTACAGACAATTTATTAATCAAAGAATGAAAATTTACATAAGCTTCTCTCATGCACGGATTACCCGAACAATGACCCTCCATGCGCTTTAAATAGAACTCATGGACCAATCGGGTGTCAAGCCACGGATCAAGTGTCGGTAATACCGAGGTGAGAGTGAACCGTCGGATCACTACATATCGTGACCGTCGGATTGTAAGTTACAAAATGTACAACGGTAAAGAAACACACTTTACCTAACTCTAACCTAACTCTATACTAGACCAAGTTGAACTTAACTATATCCTATGTGTCGGAATATCCTAACAAGTTTATCTGTGAGGATTCTGCTAGTTACCATCGTGAGGGTAAATGAATCAGCTTCACTACACCAGGTTTCACGAGTGTCCATGAGCCTGGCAGTGGAATGCCTTACCACGGTTTTCGACTGGTGCACGCCTCTTCTGACCAACATGAAGAGCCAATTGACCTCTATTCAGAAGGGTCAGACAAAGAACTTTGGATATGGGACTAGTTTATGCTCATTCTTCTTCGAGAAGGTACTTGGGCTACATCCCAAAGTATCTATTTCCATCAGCATCCCTCGAGATCCCCCAATGGGTAGATGGGCTGACTTGATGAAATGCCTTGGAGGCGGGGACATGCCTAGGATGACTTTCGATGATGAGTTTTTGCATGTGGGACCAACAGATCAGTGTAGTCGACGAATACTCATATGATAATATGGATGTCCGAGGAGATCCAGACTTGGTGTTGCCACCAAACACAGCATGGAGAGACATAGGTAACAATTTTTTAAGTTTTTGTAAATTTTTAAAATTTTTTCCTTTTTTTTTAATATGAAATGAACTTAGAAATATTTTGATGAGACAAAATAAGGACAAAATGATGATTTCCAGATGTGGGTCTAGTGAGACCAGATGGGTTTCTGAGGCACAGGCATTGCGGAAGAGGTGCCGAAGAGGCAGAAGTTGAAACAGAGAGAGTCTTATATGTAGTTCAGAGAAACTTGGTGAGACTGACTCACCAAGTACCTATGATAGCCATAGAGGATCTACTTGACTGGATCTGTATACTTCGGTGTGTAGCCAATGCAGTAGTTAACCTTTTAGCCGGTCATCCTGAGCCAGGTCGATAGATAGACTAGACATGATTATGGGCATGAACCCAAATTTTGAGGGCATTTCGTCCCAATTTTATATATTATTTTTTGAACACTTTATCTATACACAGGCGATTTTATGATATAGATACAGATTCAAATTTTTTGATGTTTATTTAATTTGATGAATGATTAATATGCCAATCTAATGCTTGATTAGCAATAGAGTCTGCTAATGAACTCTCAGATCGTGGAATGTGAACATATGTAATATAAACAAATGATCTTTGCAAAATTCTCACTCTCAAAAATTGGCGATATAAATAAGGATCATGAACCGAATAAATGTTATTTAATTCTGACACTACCATTTGTGAGTCTAGATAAACTACAAAAAAATCAATCCCATAAGAAATTGCTTCGGATAGTAAACTAAGAACAGTAGTATATTCGACAATGTTATTCAAAGCAGGACCAATATATACTCCCCTTAACACCATCAACTGGCCAGATTGATAATAAGTCACCCAAGCTATGGAAGCAATATTCCGAGTGTGCCGACTAACACCATTGGTGAATCCGAAATATATCAAGTCATCCATCAACACTTGCCAAAGCAGATCAAAAATGTCGATATCACAAAATTCCAAAAAAATATGTACAAAAATACAATATATACAAACAAGCAATTGCTCGGCCAGAACCTAAGCAAAATACTTTATGATAGAGCCCATTCCTGGGCTCTGCCAATTTGTTCCCTTCAAAATCTATTAATTCATAGGCCCCTTTTCCCAAAACTTGTTTGACTACAAAGGGACCATACCACATAGACTTGAATTTACCTGCCCCTAGGGTGTCTTCATCTTTTCTTTCCATTTTTTATGATTAGATTATACTTCATCTTTTCTTCCCATTTTTGATAATTATCTTTGCTTAGCATATCCACGTCTGCATTGTCCAATGATTCTAACTTGCCTTGATCTACTGCTTCAAGAGGCTTACTTTCACTTTTACCTGATGATGCTTCACCTTCTTCATTCTTGAGCACTAGAAAGTGGGTTTCTCCCAAACTTGAATATTTTCTGACATCTGTAACTATTATTTTATATGACATATTTGTGTCAATTTTTTTAATAAAAGTACCCTTTTCTTCTAGGTCATCAAACTAATTATTTCTTTTATCGTCAAATTCCATAAGTGAGTGGCAATCTTGATCAGACTCGCCTTCTTCACCATTTTAAATACTATTACTCTCTTCATGTGTATAAAAACAATCTTGTTTTCAAACCTCTTCTTATTTATTTTGGCAACTTCTTTTCCTTTCTCCTGATTTTCTTTATAAGGATACTCAACAGCATAATTTCCAACTATACCACAAGCAAAACATTTGAAAGGAAGCTTACCTCTGAATCCTTTTGTACCCATTTAGAGTTTCTTTACGAAGTTTTCCTCTTCTTCTCCTGATAGATAACATGATTCTTCCTTCTCCTTTCCTTTTGCAATATCATAAAAGGTTTCTTCTCTCATATATGAAGGACCACCTTTCCTCATCTGAAATGTTGTCAATATTCCATGGAGTTGATCAAGTGTAAGACTTTTCAGATCCTGCATTTCTTCAATAACATATACTTTGAATTTGAACTTTGGAGTTAGAGATCTCAAAATATTTTAATTAATAGAAGAATATTTTATTTCTTGACCAAGATTTCTCATGGAATTCACAACTTCATCTACTCTAAGAAAAAATGCTGCAATGCTTTCATCATCATGATTTTTCAATGCCTCATATTGTATTCTGAATGTTTGAAGTTTAGCACTTTTTACTTTGGTTCCGCCTTCATAACTTTGGATAATATTATCCCACATTCCGTTTGATTTTTTCAGCTACATTACCTTCACAAACTTGGTCTCGACTAGGCTTCCCAAGATGGCCTTTACAACTTTTGTGCTGGTTTCATACTGTTTCTTTCCTATAGTATCTGAAGGAATATAGGCTAGATATTAATATCCACTTTCAACTATCTCCCATACATCGTCTCCTAGTGCCTGTAAGTATGCTCTCATCCTAACTTTCCAAAAGACAAAGTTAGTTCCATTAAATATAAGAGTTCTGATAGAAAATACTCCTTCATGACTATTCATCTTGACGGATCTCCTTCAAGAGATCAAGACTGTTCTAAAGGACCTGCTCTGATACCGATTGTTGGGACAAATACTGGGGAGTGGATCAGTATTTTCAAATCATTAGAAATTTCAATTTCATTTTCTGATTTCTACTCGCAACTTTACATATTGTTCTTAAGATAACTAGCTTATATCCAGTAAATTTACTTTTAGATTAATTCATCTTCTGTTTATTTTGATCCAGTGCATCAGTAATTCGTTAAACATTAAATAGACAACAACCATGTTTAGTAAGAACAAAATAAACCATCACACGTAATAAATGCAAATTAACACCAGGATTTAAGAGGGAAACCCAATGCGGGAAACAACCACTTGTTGCTGTCATCTCTATCTTATGTTTAATATAAAGAAAATATTTTACAATCTTGTACTAGTGCAGACTCATACTAGTAAGCAGGCACCCACTTGGAGAAAGCTACAAGCTTCTCTCATTCTCCAGCTCTTACTGGAAGGGAGCTCCAACCCATTGAATCTTGTACTGGCATAAACTCATACCACTATACAAGCACCCACCTGCAGAAGGCTACAACCTCATTCTCTAGCTCCTACTGGAAGGTAGCTCCAACCCCCTGAATTGATTTACTAGCTACTATTGGAAGAAAGCTCCAACTCCTGCATTGAAGGCTCTCATCCTCAACACTTATGGGGACCATGTTTCATAAATTTTCATACTGGATCCACCTTGTACATCAAAATCACAAATTGTAGGCCATGTTTCATCAAATTTTTAGACTAGAGCCAATACCAACATTTAAGCCCAAAACCAATTATCAAAACTAAAAATAATCTCTACAACAAATCACTTAATCTTCATATGAAATAACCAATCTCTGAATCAACTGAATCAATCAAAACTCAACCAATCAACTGAAACCCAAATCAATCAACTTAAACAACTAGAACAATCAGATCACTATAACCAGAATACCGATCAACACATTGCACATCACAAAAACCAGATTCTGTTATTGCAAACACTAATAAACCATGTGTCAAATTATATCACTACTTTACAGTAGAAAACCTGTGTGTATGTGTTTTCCATGAAGAATACCTATGCACAGATCTCAAACCACTCAAACCTAGAAATTGAACCACTGTCACTCTCAAAAAAACATTGAATCATACACAAATTTACTGCATCATTCTAAAATAATCACAAAACATTCTTTGATCTTCAATCAGAATCAGCAAGTAACTTCAACATTCTTCAATCAATAAATCCATAACCAAAACATCGTTGTTTAAGCCCAAATCATCAAGAAGACTTCATTAACAGATAATAGAAACACATCAAAACTCATTAATCTAATTACACACCCTTTTATCAAAACCCTACCTTCTATACATGCTTTCTTCAGAGCATATCCATGTGTTTACGTAATTTTCAGGAAGCAACCCCACGTGTACATGACTTACCATAATCACACTAGCTTGTGTATGCAGCTTGCAGGCTATAAAACTCGTGTACATATCTACAAATTCAGAATCAAATCTTCGCTACAACACATAACTTTAAACATACCCAGATTTCGGCATACACAGAAAATCATGTGTTAAGATGCTAACAAGAGAAATCAAACTATCTCATAATCATGATTGTCATCTCAGATCTTTTAGATTTGATCCATCATCAAACTCCCAAGTGCATACTTAGTTTTAGATCAAGCAAAGCATCAATAGCCCATTACATGCATATTTTCTTCAAATCTAACTATTCATAAGATTTTCATCACTTGCACCCATTCTACCACTTTGATCTTCATGTCCTTATATAGCTTATCCCTTGTCCAATACCATAGGTAAAATCCATACTCCAACTGATGGTTTTCTTACATGTGATCAAAACATTCATTACTAGGATCAATACCATAATGAAATACCATGGTAAGTACACTTAGTATTTAGAATACCATGGTGGGGAAACTGTACACACCTTTGCTTCTTCATACTCACGTGCGTATGCGGTTCTGCTTAACAGAACCCAGGTATACTTCTTGAAATTTAAACTTTATCCATCCTCTACCTTTGAACTATCATGATACTCTGTCACATCTATTTCGATCAAGGGACAACTCATCAAATAGGTTGTCATCAAGGAAAACTCATCAGCTAGGTTGTCATTAAGGAAAACACATAATTGATAATGCCAAAATTTTAATCCATTTAATCATTGTATTACCCAAACCAATATTTTGCAAGATCATCCACAAGGGTTCCCAGTTGACACAGTTAAAAGATTTTTTTAAATCAATCTTCACGAATTAGGCATCTAGATGATAAGTTTTAATCGAGTGTATACATTCTTGAGCGATCACAACAACATCATGAATTTCTCAGTGCTCTAAGAAACCAAATTATTGAGGAGAGATATACTTGGACAAGACAGGTTTTAGCTAATTGGCAATGGTTTTTGATATTAGTTTGTAGATGGTATTGCACAAAGAGATGGGATCATAGTCAAAAAAATATGTTGGTTTATCATTCTTCGGGATAAGGGAGATGAAAGTGGAATTTGTGGCACTAGTGTCCCATCTAATATATCTATATTCTTCGACCATTTCTATGAGATTTTCAATCATAATTTCCCAAAATGTAGGAAACATTTTGTGGTCCATGCATCTGGATTGAGACTTTTACCTCTATCCATTTAGTTTAATACACATAGGAATTCATCCTTTCTAAAATAGCACTCCATTTGTTCACTTTCCTCCACTTCAGTCAAAAAGGGAAAAATGCACATTGTTCCAACTATTTATTAAAAGGGACTTGGTCCCTAGAGTGATATATGTTGTTGAAGTAGATCAGTGCCTTCCCTTTGATGTCTTTTTGTGATGTGACTAGTGTGCTAGAGTCCAATTCGATGCTCCAAATATAATTTTTTTGTTGCCTCCATGTTACTTGGTTATGAAATAATTTGTTGTTTCTTTCCCTTTCCCTTACCCACATAATGTAGCTCCTTTGTTGGAGATCTTCTGTCTGGCAAAGAAAAATTTGTGATGTACGATGTTCCAGTTTTAGAATCTCTAGCTTAATAGATTCTGAGAAGTATTTTGGGTCTCTTGGGTCCTCCGATGTTCTTACCTTATTATCAATCGATACTAATTCTTTAATCATATTATTCTTCTTGTGTCGAGCCTAACTTTTGAACTTTTCCTTAAGCACTCTTAGTTTATGATTGATTTTGTCCATTTTACTCAAACTAGAGTCTCTAAGTGGTGTCTTATGGACTGAGCATACTAGTTCAATAAAATCTAGCTTCTTTAGCCAAAAATGATTAAATTTAAATGGAAGAGCGTTGTGATTGCTAATTCCAATCCAATTGATCAATATGGGTAAGTAGCTAGATATTTTGATTGGAATGATCCATGATTTCAAGTCCTTTACTTTGTTGACAATGGATTCTTTAACACAACAACGGTCTAGGCAATTTGCTATGCCATGCTCCCCCCATCGGCCATTTCTCCATGTAGAGCCAATGGGATTGGGTTTGATATCCCATAGACATTTACGCTTCAAGATTTCCTTGAAGTAGTCCCCCAATGGATCTACTCGACAGAGAAAACCCAACGTTTTAGTGGGATCAATGGAGAAATTAAAATCCCCTGCCAGGATTAATGAATCAATATCAAGAATACCATTGTAGTCAACCATATTCTAGAACTCCTTTTTGTTTAAATAGGGTGCATATATGTTGATAATACAAAGTTGTTTTTGTGTGTGAAGCTGACCTCCATATATTAGTAGGCTTGTCGAGGAGTTGTAAGCCTTGAATTTGTATACTTCTAGATTCCACATTGTAGCCAGACCCATAGATAAACCGGTGGCACTTATTGTACAAACATTCCATTTAGGAAAAATATGGAACATATAACCCCATGTATTTTCACTATTGCTCATATTTTCTTGGAATAGTACCATCTCAGGGTTGTGAATTTCAATGATACTCGTAAAGGATCATATTTTGTGGGCCGATACCAAACCCCAAACATTTAGAGACATTATTGACATTAGGGAAGGTCAAATTTGGGTGGCTTTTCTCTAAGGACTCAAAATTTGGGAAGATTCACGTCCAGGTGGCCAACCTAAAAGGAGGTAGGAGAGTTGTGAGGGACCTGGCTATGCAAGGATTCTTGAAAATTTTCCAGGAGGTTAGATGGTACAAGGGTGCAGTTCGAGACTTTTTTGTATTTGATCCCATTTTTCCTCTGTGTGGTAACATTCTTGTGTTTAGTAGGGCAAGTGAGGGCATCTTCAACTTCAAAGAAGGATTTTTTTATATTCAAGGGCTCCATTGTATTTTTTCACTCTTGTGTGAGAGCCTTCAACACCACATCTTTAGAGAAAGGGGAGAAAGTGTGGCCAGAGGGAGCCCAAAATTTAATGGGGGAGGGGTAATATGGATATTCAGAAGATTAGGTTATAAGAGGAGGAGCAGGGGTCTTGGGATAATGGTTTCATAATGTCTAGAGAGGTTGGGAAGTTTTAAGGGAGGGTGATTTAATTACTAGGTTGATATATGGAGAAGGAGAGGAGAGTGGGGGCACTGTATTAGAGGTGTGACAAGGTGCATTATCCAAGGGTTTATAATTTTGGATCAGATTGATTTATTGTGGGGAAATCATATTTTAAGTGGCATTGTTCATATGAGGAGTAGAGAGTGTGGGGATATTAACTAACTTGGAATGAAGAGTAGTAGTGTGAAGCAAGAAATTTTCTCATCGTCCAGTTGTTGAGGAGAAAACTGGTGATCAAGAATCCTTGTAATGTCTTTCAGAGCAATCAGACATAAGGTGTCATGTCCAATGGCAGCTAACGTGTCTAAATGGGACTACACAAATCAATGATTTGTTTACACGAGCATGGTCCCAAATAAAGGCCAATTTTTGTAGGGAGACCCCCTGTTAGTGATATTTCAACCCGGACCCATGTAATATGTTTAATCATTGCTCCAAGGCTTCCTTCATCAAGCTAGTAAAATTTTCCTAGTGTTCACAATATTTTTTATTGCTTTCTTGGTCAATAATTCAAAAGGAATACCAGTGAGTTTAACCCAGAATATATTCCTCTGTCGTATATCACTGACTCAGTAAAAACCAAAAGACCATCGTTGGAGAGATAAATATTCACATCTTTGTCCCAAGGATTGGAAACAATTTGAACGCATCCTTGGGAGAAATAAAATGGAATGCATACCATCCATTTTGCAGAGAACTAATGCATGGGAAGTATTTTATTAAGGGAATCCATTATATTTCCATCCACCTTCTCATTTGTATTCCATTTAGCCTGCAAAAAACCCCTTGACCAACTAGTGCTTGGGTTTTTAATTTGATTGATTCATCCCAGTATCTCTCTACCTTGATGACCAGACCTTGAGTCTGTGAATCAAATTTGATTGCCTTATTTTTTTTACTTGCATTAGGTGTTCGTGAGGGTGGAAACCCTATGTTGGGAGGATCAGGTAGGAATATCTACATGCAGACCAAGGATTTGGAGCGAAAGTGTTCATCCTCTACTTGTACTATAATTTCTATCATCTTTGCTGGCTCTGTGGAAGAAGTTTGTTGTAGTAGATATTCCATCGTGAGGCTTACGATCTAATCAGGAGATAGTTAGATGGCAAGGTGGACTATTCAAAAAAATGATAAAACAATTCCCATTGATCAGATGCTTAGAAGGACCAATCACATGTGCAAAGTAAGCCCCGGTGTCTCTTTGATCGTTGTTCACAATCCATTCAAATAGAGGTGCCCACATTATGACATTTCATCACCAGGTATGTGCCCATTGGATAGAAAAAGGATTTGTTGGGTCCACAAACTCAGTGCCAAGTGTAGTCTAGACTATGGTCTAGTCAATATTTTATCCGTTTTCAAAATCATCGAATAAAATGGCTGACAAAATTCCTGAAAAATGAGCTAACAGAATTTGAAATGAGATCCAATTGAGAAATGTATTGTTGGGAAAATGAGGGGTGAAATATTTTACAAATTTTCATACCCTTTTAAATCCTCATATTTGAGGTACCTAAATACCATTTTTCGTAGAATATGTTAGAACACAGCAAGATGGAGCCAATCCCCAAGGGAATTTTGTCACCTACAACGCTCCTGTTTTGAACTGAATCTAGCTGTTTGTGGATGTTTCATAAATGCAAAGGTGCCAATATGGGAGGAGCGATGTAGTATTTTGATTTGCAATCATATCAATGGACTAATTCTTTATGCACCAAGTTCTGGTAGCTGATATTTTGATCACGTTTTACCAACATCAAAATATCCAATTAATGTGAAGAATTTGAATTTGCAAATCCAAACCCCTGTTGAAGCACCAGACCAATCGTTGAAAATTAGGGCAACATCTCTTATAAAAATAAGAGTGAACCTACAAATTTTTCTTAATATCCTTCAATTTTATTTTCTGCACAACAAACACGAAAATGACACCAGCAAAGGTTGATCCATATCTAACAAAATTGGTAGGTACAACCAATGCATTCTTTTATATTTCTTCATGGTTTGGGAAAATCCTCCCCCCAAGTACAAAAAAATTGACAATATGTTCGCTTTGATATGTACTAAACTTATCCTGTGGGATTACAAGCATGCATCTTATGTGCTTTGGAGATTTCCACAATAAGATTTGGTAGAATTAAGAGTGCAATAATAATAATCTCCACAATCAGGGAGAAATCAATGTTAAGAAGGAAATCCTACTGTGGATACTCTGAGACTAAGCTCAAAAGGAAATCCTTATTGAATTTCCTTAGATATTAATCCACTAGAGAGAGTTTTGTGTTATCCCAAACCCGATCTTATGAGGAAAACTAGTGTGAAGTGGCTTTATCCACTGCTACGAAGATAAAATCCACCCAGTATGTAGCGCCCATAACCCTACACATGCCTGCATAGCTTTCTCCACCCAATGTTAGTAGGTATTTATTGAATGATGGAACATAGCCTAATTCCATAGATGGAAAGTGGATATATGTCAACCATCCCAGGAAACTCAGTTCAGGTATGTTCCTGTGCTCCTTCTAGTTATAGCCTCAGGCCTCCTTCTGCCATTCAAACCTATGTGCCCCAACCCTTTGGCTATCCAATAGTCGAGCTCCACACCATAAAAATCATTTCCAAAACATACAATGTGTTGGCTTACTTACTCTACTTGTTTACAAGTAGGTAGATATTATTTTCCACAAGTAGGATAGGTAGGAATATTTTGCATAAATATTATACAATGCTAATTAACATATAAACCTTTGTACTAGTACACGTGCAAGAGGTTAGATATTATTAGATGAGAAGGAAGATAAGAAGGGTGAACAATAGCATAGAAATTGGCTATAGTAGGTAGTCTAATATCAAACAAAGGTAGACACTACCTCCATAGGTACATTACGTAGGTAGAATTTTCTTACATATTGTATAATTATTAGTGACACATAAGCCTTTGTACTAGTCCACGTGTGAGGTTCAATATAGTTAAATGAGAAGGAATACAAGAATGATAAATAGAAAATTATAAGTTGGCTATAATAGCTAGTCTAATATCAAACAAAGGGGGACACTACCTCCCACAAGCAAGTTAGGTAGGTAGGATCTAAATCTTGAACACAATGTCAGGTTCAAAAAACTCATGGAAAAGAAGTAGGAAAGGGAACATAACAAAAGGAAAAGAGGTAAGAGTGGGGTTTTTGTGTTAAACAATTAAATCTAATAAGATCCACTAATTTAATTTAGATTCGCAAGGCACTTAAATAGTTATCCTAAGCCATCTATAATGTCCCCTTCGAATTAATCACTACAAGAGGTTAACTTAGTAGCCTAATTGATCCTAGAGTCTATAGTCAGAAAAGGGGATCACTTAATTTAATTGTTTAAATGTCATTTTCATTATGAAAGAGAAAACCCATGCTATTTTGATGAATCATGTTATTCTAAGATAAACTTATAAAAATTAAATCCAAGTCACTTTTCGAGGTGTGCATTGGGTCATTAATTTTTATAATTATTTTGAGAGTTCCTATAGCTTGAGAATATAGGTGAAGACAGAGGTGATGAACCTAGGTATTGCAACAATAATGTTTCAATTCCCAGGGCTACCAACTTTACTTATCAATGCGGGGTTCATACAAGGTTGGAGGTGACAATGCTATATGCACAAGTAGAAGTGAAGGTCCTGCTTGTTGTTATTGTTTGTTTGGAAAGAGACCCCAGGGGCTCCAAGACAAACTTATATAGAGTCAAAAGGAGCTTATTTATTTGATGGAATGGGAGCAAACTTATTCTAAGAGGAGCTACTCTACTACAGTAATGAAGAAAACAACATGAAATTCTAAACGTACACCATAACCTAACTAACCAATTTAAATAGTTATGCTAAGTAGAATTGCCAAATCAACACTAACCTAATGCTAATTATCTAAGTTGTATAAGTAAGGAGCATCAAAACTAGACTAAGGGGTAATAAAGAAACTTATGCTAAATCGGGTTTCAAATGGAAAAAGCAATCAGAGATTGAAATCAGTGAAAGGAGGATGTGAGGGAGAAACAATGCATAAGAATTGTTGGATTAGTTGGGTGAAAGGCAAATGAACAGTGGATATTAGATCGCAGGAGGTTACTTAGATAGATGAATGAACATTTTTAATGAGCAGGATGAACGGTGGAGATAATATTGTGCAGGTTAAGTCAAGGGATGGATGGACAAGGCTAACAAAGGAGATTAATGGTCGAGATCTTATCGTGCGGGTGAGGTCAAGAGATGGACGGATAAGATTAATCGGTAGATGGATAGAGGAGATTAGATCACGAGAAAAAGAAACGTGTATAAAGGCCAGAGCAAGTTTAGAGGGCAGTAAGTTGTATATCATGCGCCCTCAAAGCTATAAGCGGTTTTCTAAAATTTTGAGTGATTAGCCTAACGGGTGGACATGTAGCACAAAGAAACCACTCTCATTAGGTGCCCTCAGGTGGATAATGATCAGAAAGAAATCCACACAATATAGCATGATAGCCATTGGATCAGGCGGGGCTGATCAACGGTGGAGATTAGCTAAGCTAGTTGGTGATCGGGTAAAGTGGCAACTGTCGGATCATATGAGGCAGATCGATGGTGGGGACTTAAAGTTCATAAATTGAGTGGTGGACTTCACGTGAGGCAGCAGTTGGATAAAATAGTGAATCAAATGGTGATTGTGAAGGTTTGTTGGTGATCGGACGATGATGAAGCGATGGATGAGGAACGTCCTAGAGGCGGTTTCAAATGAAAATGATAGATAGAACTAGTGATGGTGAACCAGTAATTGTGTTAAATAGTGAACCCCATAGCCCATGCTTTTCACATGTTCATGGATTCATCAGTGCACCTAAAGCCATTCAACACTTGCATAATCGAAAGTTTCTTTTCTCAATATTCCCTAACAACTACTGAAAACCAAAAGGAAGCAACCTACAACTATTTCGACAGAAGGAACAATACAGTTTATCAGCTTTTTTTTCAAAAAAAATGTCTTTTAAGAGAGAAAAACTAAAACATTTTCTTAAAAATAAAATTTTCAAGACACCAAATATGTTAACATGATACTATTGTGGATCTTACTTTAGCCCCTAAGTCAAGTTTCCCCCCCTTTTGGTCCACATAATCTTCTGGAAAACATGGAAATGGGTAACTAACACTCTATCTCTTTGTAAACGGAGAGTTAGTTTGGCCACTAACGCTCCTTGTGCACAGTCAAAAAGCTTTATAAAGCTCTGTGTAGACTAGCAACCTGCATTAATAAGGGAAATAGCTCAAACAAAGGGTATTTAGGTTTAGTTTCTGAGGAGAATGCAACTTTGCAGGATGCAACAAGATAGATGGTGGATTAGCAAAGGATTTGAAGAAGTGGGAAGCTCTTAGAAGAAAGATAATATCTGAGAGGAGTCTGGGTAGCTGGGAACTAGATGTATAGTCCCCAATGGAGTCGCCAATTTTGCTATGGGGTAAAATGCATGGGATGAAAACTACCCTCAAAGGTCTTCCTGATACCTTCGACAAACCATAAGATTATCTGCAAAAGCTACCTGTTACAGACATGTTCATCTATCAAACATAAATTGACAGTGTATGGAAAGAGGATCACCTTTGGTTCCTTCTAGATTCACTTGGCGATCTCCGTGCGGCAAGAAGAACTCCTTCTAAGCTGGCTCCAAGTCGATTCCTACACAAAGGACAAAGCAAACCAATCACAGCATACACTTACGAAAACTAATGTAAGAATACATAACAAACATGTATTAATGTATAACTTAACTACTCAACTTGACAAGCATCAAAATGAACAAATAAATGAACAATATCACCGACACTTTGGAGTAGGGAACACAACTGTAGTTCTATATTCAGAATGGAAGAGTGATTACAACAATCTGTTACATCAAACTTCCTTACCCCTTCTTCCTCTCTCTCTCCTTCTTTCAACTAGCTCCTTCAAGAATATGATAGTTCACAATAGCTCTATGGGCTATCCTCCCAAATGCTCTGACCCTTTTGAAATGGCCCTATCGTTGCTTATGTAGAAATCAAATTAGGGCTGCCAAGTTCCACCTAGATTTCATTAGGGCAAAAGCCATGAACCTACCCTATTTACAAGCTTTTTCCCATTTGCCTTCATTCTCAGAATAGAATTTCTGCAAATATCTTGATTTTTAGAGTTTCCTTGCTTTTCTTGCACAAATTTAGGGATTTAATATCTAGATATTTATGAGCAGATTCGTTGGCATGACCTTTTGAACATCACTTAAGTTCACTAATTCTCCCCCTGGTCTAAGAATATGAATTAGCAGGGTGACTAACGCTCCTTTATGCTTGGTAACAAGATTTATAAAGCAGGTTGTCAGTGTATAGAGAGCGTTAGTGTGGATTATGGGCTTGCAATTGTGGTCATTGCTCTAGTCATCTTGTCTTTCACCTCTGAGTTGATGAGGAGGTCAATTTGTCTTATAACACTGACTCAATAACAAGGTTAACAGGTACCTAAGTCAAACTAAATCCCGCCCAAAATGGAGGAGAGACTTTCTTTTCAGTGCTTTGTTCAAGGGTGACACGATTGACTCTAGTTGCCAAAAAAATATGGAAATGTTGTCCTGTTTCTACTCCTTTTGGAATATATAATTTATTTTGTCTTTTTCTTTAAGCTGGAAAATGAATAAAAGAATGTTATAATACAGTGGAAAGAACGAGTGTTAGAGAAACAAATGATCTAGTTCCTGGGATGGGAACGTTCTTATGCTCAATGCAAGGACGCGAAACTGGTCAAGGACACTCAAAGGGATGTTCTTTCCACGGGTCAAAGGATGCATCAAGTTGGAGAAGCTAAGTGATTGCATGGTTGATTTTACAGAAGACATGGTCAAATAAGTGGCTTAAACATAAGTCCAAGTGAAGCCGGCTCAAGGCCAAAAGGTGCAACTAATCAAAATGCAATGTAGCAGTACAAATCAACACAAAGGAGCCTCTAGGGTATAAGGCCATAAATCAACGTAGAAGAAAAGATAATGTGTTTTCAATGCACAAGTCATGGCGGGACTAAAGACGACTCCCAAGCCTACTCAGTATAGTAGCATGGGCAACCAATGTCAGCGAGGTTCTAACTAAGATTCCCATGTAAAGGATGGCTCTACCATCGCATCATGATTTTAAAAATTGGCGATTGAACATGGTTTGCTAACCGAGATATGATGGGGTCGACCCTATGGCTAATGTATCGCTGAACAGAGGCTAGTATGCAATATGCAATGGAAAAAATGGTTTTCCCTAACCTATATGCCAATGACTGAACGATACCTGTCATCACGGGTCAGCGGTCATGGGACTAAAATAACATCTTTAAGAAGTCTCCAAAATATCCTGAAAGATAACCCATTCCCTACGATCGAAGCCCACAGGTTAAAAAATCCATCAGAAAAAAATCAATTTTTGAAAAAATATTTTGCAATTTCAACGTTATATAATGACTTTTGGATTCACAATTGTTTTATTTTTGTTTGGAGCAAAGAGATATGGATCAAAAAGGAGCAAACTTGCCTTTAAACAATTGGATCATTCAAATCACAACAAAGTTATTAGCTAACCCTTAAATCATGCTTGCAATGTTTTGTGATAGTTTTCAGAAGTTTTCATAAATATTTTACCGTGGGAATATATGCCCAAAAATCCAACTCCACATACATGCGGATTGGATGTGATCAACCTGCATATACAACGGCCCTACATATGACTATGTGTAAAGTGAATTCACATGTATGTGAGTTAAAGTTTAAACACAAAAACTAACAGTTGAAACTCAATTTTTTTTCAGGATGACCATCACATGGAGAGAAAGAGAGCATACCACAATTGATTATGAGGTAATGAATGACAAAAATGCAATAGATGCATTGAGAGGGTGTGGCTTATTTAAATTTTTCAAAATTCCAGACATGAAAGCCAACACACGCCTACACGAATTTTTGATCCACTACTGGAGTGTAGAGGACGATGCCTTCATGATAGATAAAATGCCTCTATGGATTGAGGTTAAAGACATCTATTTTATTACAGGTCTCTCCCGAAGAGGGGCGGTCATGCATTCAACTGTAAGGACAAGAAGTAGTTTTTCAGTAGAAGACTATATACATATATACTATCCTGGACATCCAGAAAAGATTGGAAGTCAGATTCCAATCAAACACATGGAAAGTTTATCTTTGAGGATTCTGCTATTTACCATTGCGAGGGTAAATCCATCAGCTTCATTGCACCAGGCTTCATGAGTGTCCATGAGCTTGGTAGTGGAATGCCTTACCATGGTTTTCGACTGGTGCATGCCTCTTTTGACCAACATGAAGAGCCAATTGACCTCTATTCAGAAGGGTCAGACAAAGAACTTTAGATACTGGGACTATTTTATGCTCATTTTTTTACGATAAGGTACCTAGGCTACATCCCAAAGTATATGTTTCCATCAGCAACCCTTGAGGTCGTCGGATGGGTAGATGGGCTAACATGATGAAACGCCTTGGATGTGGGGACGTGCCTTGGATGACTTTCAATGATGAGTTTTTCACTTGGTGGGACCAATAGATCATCACAGTCGATGACTACCTGTATGCTGATATGGATTTTCGAGGAGATCCAAACTTGGTGTTGCCACCAAATGCCGCATGGGGAGACATAGGTAACATTTTTTAAGATTTTGTAAAATTTAAAGATTTTTTCCTTTTTTTTAAAATATGAAATGAACATAGAAATATTTTTGATGAGACAAAATACTGATAAAATGACCATGTTCCAGATGTGGGTCCAGTGAGACCAGATGGGTTTCCGAGGCACAAGTGTCATGGAAGAGGTGCTAAAGAGGCATTCAGATCATGGAATGTGAAGATATGTAATATAAATAAATGATCGTTGCAAAAATTCTCACTCTCAAAAATTGGCGATATAAATAAGGATCACGAACCCAATAAATGTTATTTAATTCTGATGCTACCAGCTATGAGTCTAGATAAGCTACCAATGAATCAATCCCATAAGAAATTACTTTGGATAGTCAATTAAGAACGACAATATATTTGAAATTTTATTCGAAGCAGGACCAATACATACTCCCCTCAACACCATCAACTGGCTAGATGGATAATAAATCACCCAAGCTGCGGAAGCAAGATTCTGAGTGTGCCAATTAGCACCATCGGCGAATCTAAAATATATCAAATAATCCATCAACATCTGCCAAAGCAGATCAAAAAATGTCGATATCACAAAATACCAGACAAATATGTACAAGAATATAATATATACAAACAAGGAATTGCTCGGCAAGAACCTAAGCAAAATACTTTTTAAGATAGCGCCCATTCCTAAGCTCCACCAGCTTATTCCCTTGAAAATAAATTAATTCATACGCCACTTTTCCTAAAACTCGATTGACTACAAAGGGACCATAACACATAGACTTGAATTTTCCTGCTCCCAGTGCATCTTTGTCTTGGTCATAGACTAAGACAAGGTCACCTTCAGAAAAAACCTGAGGACGGATAGCTTTTTCATACTGATTTTTAACCCTCTTCTTATGGGCCTCGTTTATTATGGCGGCATCCTGACACTTCTCATTGAGATGTTCCAAATGAATGAGGCATTTTTTGAGATTAGACGTCGCTAGAAGAAGTTCTACAACTAGTTTAAGGGATGGAATTTCACATTCGATAGGAAAAGTAGATTCCAGCCCGTAAACTAATTGAAAAGGCGTAAAACTGGTGGTAGTATTCACTGAGGTTTGGTATGCCTAGAGAGCCGGGTACAACATGATGTGCCAATTGGAGCGATTTTTGTCAATTGTCCTTTGGAGGATAGTCTTAAGGGACTTATTCATGGCTTCGACTTGACCATTGGCCTGAGGATAATACGGAGATGAATTCTCCTACTGGAAACCCAACTTGAGAGCCAATTCGGTCATCAGTTGATTCTGGAAGTGACTTCCATGGTTAGTGACAATCTCTCTTAGGATACCAAATAGGGAAATAACCTGATTGAAGTGAAACAAGGTTGCTTTTCACTATCATTTTTGTAAGTAGGCATGGCCTCAGCCCACTTCGTAAAGTAGTCTATGGCCACAATGATGTACTTGTGATTTTCCGCTGAAAGCGGATTACAAGTAGTGAAATCAATGCCCCACTTTGTAAATGGATTTACAGTGATAACAAGAAAAAGTAGAGCTAGATGTGCACGCATTTTTTGAGTATAAATTTGATAAGGGTGGAAAAATTTGACCGCTTCAATACAATCTTTAAAAATTGAAGGCCAAAAGTAGCCGCACGCAAAATTTTTTGGGCTGTTGCAAGCCCTGATAGATGACCACCACAAGCTCCACTATGGAAATCATTAAGTATAGACTCTGATTCTTCCAAAGTTAAGAAATTCCTAAGGATTGAATCAACCCCTTTGCGATATAATGTACCAATAATGACATAGTTATTAGCAAGGTGACGCAACCTTTGATGCTCATCCTTGGAGGAAGTAGGCGGAACTTCAAAGTCTAGATATATATAATGATATCTCCATAATAGGGATCTTGTGAAGAAATGAGGAATAAATGTTCGTCACGGAAATTTTCCTCATAAACAATGGCTTCCTCACAAGGTAGCTCGAAAATTAATTCCACAAAAACCAATGACTTCTTAGATTTGGTTGAAAAGAACTTGAGATAAAATTCTTGCAAAATAAAAATCCATCGATTATATTTACTTCCAATCACTCACCTACTAAGTACAAACTGAAAAGGATTGAAAACCACTAAGACGAACGTTTTGCGTAGAAGAATATAATGATGAAGCTACTAGACAGCATGGACGGCTGCCAAGGCCAATTTCTCGATAGGAGAATAACGTAGCTCAGATCCTACTAAGCCTCGACTCAAGTAGTAGATTACATGCTCACTAAGAGCATCATCCTCCTAAACTAGAACCATACCTATGGTTGATTCTACTGCAGCGAGATATAAAAGGAAATCTCTACCATAATCTAGTGGACTCAACAATGCAGCAGAGATTAATGCATGTTTCAAGGCATCAAAAGATCGTTCCACAAATTTGTCCCAAAAAATGGAATTTCTTTCTTAAGAAAATTCATAAATCCTTTGGTAATCAAAGCGTAATTTTCTATAAATCTTCTCAATAAATTTTCCTTTCCTTGGAGACTTTGAAGTTGACGAATTGAATACAGGGGAGGCAACTGAATTATTGCCTCAACCTTGAAAGGATCAACTCGAATCCTTTTATTCGATACGATGAATCCTAACAACTGACTAGATGTGACTGCAAAAACAAACTTATTCAGATTCAACCAGATTTTATAAAAATGAAATCTCTCAAAAGCTAACCGAAGGTGGCTGGGATGATTCATTCTCTTTCGAGAACGAGCAGCTAAGTCATCCAAGTATGCTTTGATAACATGTTTGACAATGTGGAAAGCATAAGACATGGCCCGCTAAAATGTAGCTCCAACATTTTTAAGACCAAAAGGCAGCGTCATGTATGCAAACATATCCCAGGGACAGATAAAGGATGTCTTGTGATGGTCCTCTGGGTGGATAGTAATTTGATTGTAACCAGAGAATCCTTCCATGAACGAAAATATTTCATTACCCACACATTCATCAAAAATTTGATCAATAAAAGATGTGGGGTAATTGACTTTTGGACAAAATTTATTCAAATCCCTAAAGTTGCTACATACTCGGATCGTTCCTTGCTTTTTATCCACAGGGACTAGATTGGAAACCCACTTCGTTAGACGAACGGGGTTTATGAAACCTACCTTAAGCAGCTTTTCAACTTCAGCTTTAATAGCTGCTACTTTCCGAGGATTAACCGGTCAAAGCTTTTGATGAATAGGTTTGGCATTTTCGTAAGTCTTGATCTCATGCTAGACTATAGATGGATCAATTCCATGCATTTCCTCATAAGACCAAGCGAACACATCTCAAAACTCTTTAAAGAGGTCGGTGTAAATTTGAATTTCTTCAGGGGAACAATCGACTCCGATGAAGACATTTTATATAACATTAGGATTCCTAGATATGTTTATAAGTATAGTTCTTGAGATAATTGACATATTACCTGTTATCACTGACAAAATTTCAATGCCAAATGTCTTACATTTGTTTGATGGTAAAACACATAAATCATTTTTAGCAGTTTCGCAGCGCAACATCTTTTAGGTGATTTCGCAGCGCGCTGCGAAACCCCTGTAGCAGCCTGTTTCAGCTGAAGAAACTCTGTTTTCTGCTTTTACTAGTCAATTTCTAAAAGATTTCTTGAGCAGCTGAGATCTTAATTTTGCAAACTGAAAGAGGATTTTCTTCCTAACATGCTACACTAGCAAAAACTCTTTCAGTTTCTTCAAATTCGTTCTGAAGTGGGAGGAATTTATGGTTAAACTTGCGCTACGAAACTGCAGAAAGTCAAGATTTGTCTACTAGTTTTAGTAGTGTTTTTCAAAATCAGTTTCTGGTCACATGAAAGGCTATCTGGGAATTCTGAAGGAGGTTTCTCTTCATAACATTTCCAGCTACAATAACCTATCTCACTTTATTCGTATGTGTTTTCAGTTGTAAGATAAGAAGCTTTCATTGAGACCCTAATTTCAGAAAACGGATTTTTCCCTGTTTGCCACGTGTTTTTCAAGGACAGTTTCTGGACAGCTGGAGAACTATTTTCAAAAACCAGGAGAGGTTTTTGTTCTAGACAACATGGGCTACAAAAACATCCTTCATTTTCGTAAAATGTGTCATGGATGAAGAGATAAAGGCTCTGAAATTTTCAAGGATCTAACCCTAAAAACAGGGAAACATGTTCCCTAATTTCTAGGGTTTCTCATCAGCAGTTGGGTGACCACGTGGGAGGCTTCATCAAATTCGACCTCATGGAGTGTTAGGTGTCAAAGAATGCTTTAAATGTTTAGATAAGTTTTTTGTAATCATAATAAGGAGTTACACTCCTAGTTGTATTAGGTCTCTAGGACTCCTAGTTAGCTGTCCTTTGCATTTAATAGTTAGTTTTGAGTGTCATTAGGTGTCAAATTAGGAGGAATTCGAATTCCCCTCATGCTGGAGGAAGGAATCTACATGAACTCTATATATGGGTGAAGAACTGATGTACAAAGGGTTGGAAAATGTTAGAGAAAAAGACTACTTTTGTAAATGCTATGCAGGGATTGATATATACAAAAGCAGTTGGACTTTTCTGAAGCTGAGATTCTTAGTGTACTTCAGTGAGCTTCATCTTTCATCTTTTATATGCTTTACTTCCATAGTCTTAATGCTTATTACTCAGAATTCATGGAGGAACATGCTCTGACTTCCTTTAAGTGTTAAACTATGGTGAATTGAGTTTTTGAGTCCTATCTTTGGATGTTTTTCTTCAATGTTTTAATACTTATTACTCAGAATTCATGGTTACTCATGCTCTGACTTCCTTTAGGTATTAAACTCTGATATATCACTTTAAATTCTCTCCTTTTAAATACCTTGATGTATCATTATTCAAAATTCATGCCCACATGCTCTGACTCCTATGAACTTCAAGTTATTTGAGACTTTCTTGAATGTGTCACTCTTTCATTGAAGTATATACAAGCCTCAGTTTTATAAGAAGAGCCATTTGTTATCCTTATCTCTGTCACTGACTCCATAGCCCAATGGTATCAAGTCTCCATCTTCCAATCTACAAACATATAAAATCACAAATCATAGAGTTAGCCATCTATCCATATCTTTAATCAATATCATTAACCCTTTGAGAGAGCCCTCTCAGGCTAAGGAGGCTAAGCCTTAGCTAAAAGATTGGTTTGAAATAGTTACACTAAGATTGTCTGATCAGCAGCCTATCAGGGTCCTATTTTGGTGATAACATTTTGGTGCGTCTGCCAGGAGCCTGAAGTCTATTCATTCCTGAAATCAATGGTTGAACTTCTGAGGGTAGCAGGAGCTCAAACATCTTTGAGGCTGCAAAACTACCTTGGCGACTCCACACATCAAATAAGAAATTAGAAGGTGACTCCACTGCTAGAAGATCAGTAGCTTGATGAAGTTACAAGATGAGTTCCACTGCAAGAATGAATGCCAGGTATGCTCCTATGAATCGGTCTCATATCCCTGGTTTTCCAAATCCTATGCCAAAGGTTGATTGGTTAGAGGATCTTCCGATATTCAAAGATGAAAAGAAGGACAATGCTGCTCTTCATTTGGTTAGGTTTCATATGCATGTACGCAGTCTTAAGGTTCACTTTCCTGAGGATTGTCTCATGAGGATGTTTATGGCCACTTTAGAAGGAAAAGCATGGTCTTGGTATAAAAGTTTGGAAAATGGTTCATTATCTTCTCTTGCTGATTTCCATAATGTGTTCTATGACATGTATAAAGAGTGTCATCCTTCCTTATTGTTGCTCAAAGATTGTTGTAGACATTCTTTAAATCTCATTCAGTACTTGGAGGATTGTTATGATGATGATGAGTTTATGGATGAAGAAATTTTAGAGGCTCTTCATAACAATGCATTTCAGCACCAAGAAGAAAGTACAACATCTCATGAAATGCAGCATGAAGATCAGCAGGGGTTTACTTATGAAAACCATGTTCAATCCTCTGATATTGATGTAGAGATGCAGCAGACTTGTCAGTCTTCGGATCATTATCAAAATGAACATGATTACAAACACCAAGAAGAAATGTTGGAAGAAATTTTTTATGACCCTCAGGCAGAGGAAAAGATTGTCCATTTTTGTAATTTCTTGCAGCAGCTTACACCAAAGAATGATGATAATAATGAGGAAAATTCCATTGTTTGTTGGAATGATTCAGAAAATCAGTTGGATAGCTTGTCAAATAGCAAATTGGATAGCACATCAAAGGGGTTTTGTGTGGCTAAGGATCAGTTGTCTAAACAGATAGAATGTTATGATGATTATCAAACTAACCATGTGTTTTTTGACCCTATAGCTGACTACATGGAAAAGATTTACTGTTCAGACTTCCAATTATATGTTCATCTTGAAGAACAGTTGCACCTCATGCTTCCTTGGTTATTTCAGTATCTGGTTTATTTATGCTTCAAGCACAGTAAGGAGATCCAAGTTTCAGATCAGATTGATGATTGGCTTCATTGGAAGTTTCATGTTCCTTGAGCTACAATTGGAGAATGCAGCTGATAGGGTAGGTAGGTAGGAAAGTGCAAATAAGCTCAAGGTTGACTGAGAATTTTTTCAGTCGTGGTAGATTTATTTTTCCCACAGTCATCATCAAGCTTAAGCCCAAGGTGAAGGCTCAAGAAGCTGAAAGAAGATGTTTGTCAAATAAATCTTACAAGGCACTGGAACTGCAGGTTCTTAGTGTACCACAAGGGCACACTATCCCAAGTGGAGCCACTGTTATCACTGACAAAATTTCAATGCCAAATGTCTTACATTTGTTTGATGGTAAAACACATAAATCATTTTTAGCGGTTTCGCAGCGCAACATCTTTTAGGTGATTTCGCAGCGCGCTGCGAAACCCTTGTAGCAGCCTGTTTCAGCTGAAGAAACTCTGTTTTCTGCTTTTACTAGTCAATTTCTAAAAGCTTTCTTGAGCAGCTGAGATCTTAATTTTGCAAACTGAAAGAGGATTTTCTTCCTAACATGCTACACTAGCAAAACCTCTTTCAGTTTCTTCAAATTCGTTCTGAGGTGGGAGGAATTTATGGTTAAACTTGCGCTACGAAACTGCAGAAAGTCAAGATTTGTCTACTGGTTTTAGTAGTATTTTTCAAAATCAGTTTCTGGTCACATGAAAGGCTATCTTGGAATTCTGAAGGAGGTTTCTCTTCATAACATGTCCAGCTACAATAACCTATCTCAATTTATTCGTATGTGTTTTCAGTTGGAAGATAAGAAGCTTTCATTGAGACCCTTATTTCAGAAAACGGATTTTTCCCTGTTTGCCACGCGTTTTTCAAGGACAGTTTCTGGATAGCTGGAGAAATATTTTCAAAAACCAGGAGAGGTTTTTGTTCTAGACAACATGGGCTACAAAAACATCCTTCAGTTTCGTAAAATGTGTCATGGATGAAGAGATAAAGGCTCTGCAATTTTCAAGGATCTAACCCTAAAAACAGGGAAACATGTTCCCTAATTTCTAGGGTTTCTCATCAGCAGTTGGGTGACCACGTGGGAGGCTTCATCAAATTCGACCTCATGGAGTGTTAGGTGTCAAAGAATGCTTTAAATGTTTAGATAAGTTTGTTGTAATCATAATAAGGAGTTACACTCCTAGTTGTATTAGGTCTCTAGGACTCCTAGTTAGCTGTCCTTTGCATTTAATAGTTAGTTTTGAGTGTCATTAGGTGTCAAATTAGGAGGAATTCGAATTCCCCTCATGCTGGAGGAAGGAATCTACATGAACTCTATATATGGGTGAAGAACTGATGTACAAAGGGTTGGAAAATGTTAGAGAAAAATACTACTTTTGTAAATGCTATGCAGGGATTGATATATACAAAAGCAGTTGGACTTTTCTGAAGCTGAGATTCTTAGTGTACTTCAGTGAGCTTCATCTTTCATATTTTATATGCTTTACTTCCATAGTCTTAATGCTTATTACTCAGAATTCATGGAGGAACATGCTCTGACTTCCTTTAAGTGTTAAACTATGGTGAATTGAGTTTTTGAGTCCTATCTTTGGATGTTTTTCTTCAATGTTTTAATACTTATTACTCAGAATTCATGGTTACTCATGCTCTGACTTCCTTTAGGTATTAAACTCTGATATATCACTTTAAATTCTCTCCTTTTAAATACCTTGATGTATCATTATTCAGAATTCATGCCCACATGCTCTGACTCCTATGAACTTCAAGTTATTTGAGACTTTCTTGAATGTGTCACTCTTTCATTGAAGTATATACAAGCCTCAGTTTTATAAGAAGAGCCATTTGTTATCCTTATCTCTGTCACTGACTCCATATCCCAATGGTATCAAGTCTCCATCTTCCAATCTACAAACATATAAAATCACAAATCATAGAGTTAGCCATCTATCCATATCTTTAATCAATATCATTAACCGTTTGAGAGAGCCCTCTCAGGCTAAGGAGGCTAAGCCTTAGCTAAAAGATTGGTTTGAAATAGTTACACTAAGATTGTCTGATCAGCAGCCTATCAGGGTCCTATTTTGGTGATAACATTACCTTCAGAAGATAATTGTGCTGGAGCCAAAGGGTTTAAAACTGTACAAACATCAATAGTAAGAATATTGGAGAACCTGGATTCAACTTCAGGCAATGGAGAAAGAAAATATGAACGATGATGTAAATCTTCCCATGGTCGATCCACACCCATCATTGCCTCCAAAATTGCTTCTTCAGATGGTAAAACTGTATCTAAGTAATCCAGAGCTGAAGTAGAGTCGAGCGTCCAAGATGGAGCCACATCACCATCTAACTCCTCCTGTAAAAAAGGAGTGGTATGGTTGTATGTATATTTAATGATAGATTGATAGCTAAGCTCTGTTTCAGACATGGGAAATGCCATTCCACCAACCTTCCCTCCATCTAATGTGGTGGTGGACGAAGGTAAGGTCCAAGGGTTTGAAAAATAATGGGTTCCAAAGAACTCTTTCCATGAAGGCCCCTGGAGGATTAAATTGCATTGATTCTAGCTGTAGGAGGAGGAAGATAAAATATGCCCATTAACAAAGAGTACATCCCAACTCCTAAATTCTCAATAGGTTGACAGGGATTATCCACCAATGGAAGTATAGAATCCGAAGTTGCATGGGAGTCACTCGGAGAATAATCTAACTGATCAATTTTAACAATTCTCCCCTCATGAGGAAAACATAAGATGCAGAATAAAGATGAAACTATGGCATCCATCTCGTAAATCCAATTCCTTCCTAAGAGGAGGTTATAATCCAAGTTGGCATCAATGATTTCCACCTAAATATTTACGAACTTTCCCCCAACACATATAGGAAAGGGCGAGAGAATTATGTGTGGCCTATGAGAATGTCCATCAAATGCTGTCAAGAGAGTCGGTGAAGGAACATCTGAAGGTGATCCAATGGCCTTCCAACATGACATAGACATTACGCATGTGGAAGCTCCCTCATCTATAATAGTCTAAAAAATATTGGTTTTTCAATAAGTGGACTTTATCTGGAAATCCATATGGTGAGGAAGTCTCTTTTTGACATTCAACATATCAAAAGTGAGCACTAAATAATTCTTTGGATCTACTACACCGATTGTCATAAGAAAAGAACTTCTCTGAGTAGGACATGACTAGAGTACCTCCAAGGTAGACATAGCACAAGGAATTTGAGCTAGATCTTCTATAATCGAGTAGCTTTGGGCTACCCTAGCATTAGGGTTAATAGTTGAGTGATTTTCGAAACCTTTCGGTATCCGAGGTATAGACTCAGCCGAGGGTCACTCAATATGAAGTGGGTTTGTGGTTACAAGAAAATATTTAGCCTTAGATGTTTCCATTTCACCATAATCGCGTGCTCGTGTGGCAACATCGACATGAGACTTCATCATATAAACATTTGAGGAATTTTCCCCTTCCTAGTTGCTCCCTGTGGAGGTGCCATCATTCGAGTTCGCACCAGAAAGTAATTGTTGACCTTGGGGAAAAGGGTTAGTCAGAATAGCTTGGGAGCTAGAGGACCCTTGTTGCACTAACAAGCATTGAGAATCTTGTATCTTAGGGTAGAGGTGAGTCAAATTATTTCCATTGCATAACTTGCATGGAAACTTAACCTTTTTCTTGGACTCCTTTCTACCCTCATTGACACCGTTGTCAGGTTTGTTCGCATTGCCTTTCCCCACCTGGTTCTTCTTCTTACCTCGTCCCTTCCTCTTCCCATCGGATTTTTGATTTCCTTTGGGGTTAGAGGCCTGAACGAAGTTTATAGAGGTAGGTTGGGAAGGTGAAGGCGTAGATGGTGGTGCCTGGTTAGAAGAAGTAGTTTGTAGAGACAACTATTGCAATTGGTTCAAAAGGTTCACCGTATTTGCGTCAATTGATCCAACTATACCATCGTTGTGAGGGCTTGGCTTCAGTTTAGAAAAATCAACCATAGATCTGGGAGCATCAGGTAGAATTTTCTGATGAGTCCCAGACTGAGAATATACTAATTCTAATTGATGGGCTCAAAAAATAGACTGCTCTTCCGAATAAACACCGAAAAGAGAAACATCCTTTGAGATCTCAAGTTGTAATGATTTGAGAAACCATTTGAGAAGGAACTCTGGTGGAATTTCAGCTTTGATAAGCCTTTTTCTCCTTCGCCATTCCTGGATGTGATCCAAAATGTGAGTTGTCGTGTCTTGCTGAATGTTGGTTAAAAGTTCAGTTTCAGCTTTGTAGCAAACAAGCAACTGAAAATGGTTCAAGAAAATATTATCCAAATTAGCGAAAGAAGTATAGGTTCCCCCTGGCAACTCTATATACCATTTGGCTGCATTTTTGGTTAGGGTGCGCTGAAATAACCTCAACCTCATGGAATCATCTATCAAGGAGTTGGATGAGCACCATAAGTGAAATGTGGTCACATGGTCTCCTGGGTCTTCACCATTCTTCCCTTCGAACTTTGGAATATCCGAGGGAAGCTTAGTTGGGACCAGAGGCAAAGCCAGATTGTACGTAATTGGATCATTCGTCAATTTAGTTAATTCTGGAAAATTAAGCATGGCCAGAAAAGGAAGTCGTGGGGGACCTTGGAAATTCCATCCAGAGCAGGTGAGGTTCCGAAAGGTCTAAAAAGAATGACCTGAATTTTGAAAGGCACCAGGTTGCCTGAAGTAACTCATAGAGCCTACTAAACTAAAAGGTGACCCTTGTGGTCCAGCAAAATTCGGAGTTTGACCAACTCCTATCGAAAATACTCCGTAACCAGTGAATTTACCCCCTAATGAAGTATTGAAAGGGGCTGACAACCCCTGATAAGGGTTCCATGCATTAGCAAGGGGTGGAAAACTTTGAAACGAATTAACCGAAGAGTACAACACATTCCCTTGCTGGGCGAAAAATTGATTCCCAACCCCTAACCCACTAACTGCAGGGTTTGTCAAACTCTGGAAGGGGTTACTACCTTGACTCGTAAAGGGAAAAGGCATTGATCCTACTGTTAGATTGGAATGTGGTATATGACCACTTCCCTATGGGAAACCCTAAAAATAAGTTGATCCACACATCATGGATGTAGAGGTAGTCAATGGTATGTTCAAAGGAACTGAAGGGATACCTTGAGACGACATTCCAAAAGGGAAGAATCCAAAACTGGATGCAGTAGATTAAGAACTTCCACTCATTGACAGAATGGAAGTGGACCCAAACATAGTCGTGTTGGGAGTATTAGAAGGGATGGAAATAGTTCCTCCCCCTTGTATAGATATGGGAGTTTGCATGCTTGCAAAACTCATCGTAGATGCCATGCTTCCAACAGTGGTCATTGAAGGGATAGATGTATGTAAACCTGGGCTCGAAGGCCTGTGAGTTGAAGTTCCAACATATAACAAAATGTCTGGATGGTTAGGAGGGAGAGGAGAATTCGTAGCCGCAACCAAATTTGAAAGCTCTTCTACTTCAATACTATCTTCTGACTGGAAGAGTACTCGAGAAAGAACTAGTGTGTTCCTCTCCAACTCTGTATTGGTACCAGGTCTATCTTGTGAACTAATGCTCCCAAGCAGAGGATCAATCTCCGATGTGCCTGATGCCACTGGTTGGAAACCACTAGCAGAATCAATCCTACGCCTTCTAGGAGAAGGCTCTGGACTCATAGGTGAAAGCCCACAAAGTCTCCTAGACCGTCGAGATGCATTCAACCACTTTGAATTATTTAAAATATCTACTTAAAGACTCAAAAATTATAAAGCTAGGCAACTAGGAGCACAGAAAACTCACTAAAATGTCCCTAAAGATACAATAATCAAACAACTCTCAAGTATTTCTGCTACGGGTGGTTAGGACCAGATACTAAAATACAAGAAACTTAAAAACAAGGGCCTTCTGAAAATAGACTAGGGTAATTACGTCCCAGGACTACTAGCGAAGGTATCAGAGGTAGTTACGCTGACTTCCAGACAACAACCTTTGCCGGTGCAAGACCCCAAGCTTTGCAAGGGTGCCCTCCAAAAGTACTGTTGAACGTGATACAATGTCAACCTCAGGTGCCATGGGATTCCCCTCCACAACCACCTATGTGGTTCCTAGGATAGGCAACTGTGGTCACCAACTCGTATCAGAAGCTGGGCAGAACAGTCGTGAGGTAGGATATGACAAGTAAGAGAGGGGTATCTCTCATCCTTATCTTCCATAACCCTCGTGCTTTACTCCCAGTCATGGAGCTTTCTCAATCTCCCTAACGCTATTGGATTTCACTCATTAATCAAACTTCTATGTTTTGCAATTTAGAGCAGCCTTGTAGAGTTAACTCTCCTCTCGCCTAGTCCAAGGCCCTAATAATCCTAAACTTGTTGGTGTATTCTGATGACAATACAAAATTTCTAGTTTATTTTAATCAAGCGGTCGATTTTATTGGCTATTCTTTTAAGTCAAGGGCATAGATGGAAGTGAAACCAATGGTGTTTGTATGACGCAAAAGAAATCAATGAGAAACTAACTACATGAATGCAATCATTTGTTCTTCAATGAAAAGAGATCTCTATGTGGGTTCTACGAAACTTCTATAAAGCAAAATAAATTTTTCTTTTCTTTTCTTGAAACACACTTCTCACATATAAAAACTAAAAGAATATTGATGCTTTAAAAACTCAAACTACCCTAATGCAAGGTGTAATGAAGATGCAAGATCCAAAATCACTGTAAAAAATGAAAGAAATTGTTTATAGCTATTAATAAGCCAACTTAAGTATTGAAGAGGATACAAATTTTGAATACAAAATTCTCTCCAAACAAGAAGGAAAAATCGAAAAATATCACAATTCACTTTCAAAAATCAAAAGAAACCAAAATCAAACTTGGCAAAAGAAAACAAAAACAATTTTTTTTGAGATATTTTCTTTCTCAAGAAACAACCAAAACAACTTTTTGAAATCACCCTAAATGCCACTAAAACTCAAAGATCGAAAGAAGAGCACGAGGATTCCTTTCAAGTTACAAACTCAAAAATGAATGAAAACTTGAGGAAAAAGGCTTCAACTTGTACTAAACGACCCAAACAATAGCAAAGAGCTAGTCAAATTGACCAAGAAGCCAGGAAAGAAATACTTTCAAATTTGTCAAGAAGACTTTCAAAAAGCAAGAAAATCTATAAGGCCACAAAATGATGGAAAGAAAAGCAAGTAGACCAAAAACCGAGCTTAACACTGAGATTGAAAATAATCTCCTGTTTTGGAGGACAAGAACAATCAAGAACTTTTGAATGAAGTCTTGTGTGCCAAAACACCAATTACAAACTCGCTCAAAAAGCAAACCTAGGCCAAATCTTCTCAATGAGAGCGAGACATCGAAATAGTAAGCTTGTAGAATAATGAAATTTTTCAGATAGAAATTGACCACTCAGAGACTAAGCAGACCAGGAAATAATTTTTTTTTGGGTAGAGAGATTTGGAATAACAATGCAAAATATGGTATGCACGACTGTGTTCAAGCACATAGGCGTGTACATGCACTTCTGATAAAGGAAACTTGCGTATACGTGGGTTCACTTCATAGAAACAAGCTTGTGTATGCTACTTTAAACAAAGTAAAGTATGTATACAAAGATGCAAAAAAAATAAAAAACAAAGCTAGATCAAAAAGTTCAAAATTAAGGTATGAGACTCTAGTAAACCAAATAATACTGTAATAGAAAGCAAACGAAAGACTGAGACCTAATTGACACTGAACAACCCAAACTAGGAATAACAATATTGTTATCCCCAATGGAGTCGCCAATTCTGTTACGGGAACAAGTACCCTAGGGCTTTGTGTTAGAACCCCAACAGAGCAGAAGCAGACTACAACAAGAAACACTCATACAATTGAGGCAAAATTCTTATATAAACAAACTATGCAAGAGAAACCATACCCGAATTTCCTTCGTTCGAGTAGATCCCGTAGGTTTCAAACCCTCTACAACACCCGATATTCATTAGACCGGAAAATCATTCAATTCGAACATAAATAGCAATATCGAGAGAAAGCATATTCATGAAATTTAACTTTATATCATATAAGCTAATGATCGGTTATACATCAAAATAACATTCATACATGAATTACAACACAATTTGATGCATAAACAAAGTTATTTTCGAAAACAAGATATAATTTCTTTTATTGCAGCAAGCTATAAATAACATGGAGAGAATTCACCTGAGTCTTCTTCTTCCATCTCCAAGCAAAACTATCCTATGGATTCATCCTATCTCAGCCTTCAACAATCTTCCTCCATAACCAACACCATGATATCTCAAGCAAGAGGGAGAATATCTATAATTAAGGAAACAAGGTTTTCCAGAAGCTTGGGGAAGTGCATGAGGCACAGGGATTCATCGAACTTAGTCAGGGATAATCTCAGTATAATAACTCTATCTCTTCTCCTCCTTAAGGCCTTCCCATAGAAGTCTATTTATTCTTCTCCCAATTATTTTTTTAGTTGGGAAACAGTTGGGCCATGGACAATAGGAGGTAATCAACAGGAAAAAATCATGAACTCCACCCATAATTAAGGAAATTTATTTCTTTTAAGTGTTTTAACACATATAAGCGGGTTGGGTATTGATTAACCCGCGTGTACAAACTTTTATCTCAGGGAAAAGTAGTGTACAAGGAATAAAACACTATTTTTA
Source organism: Pinus tabuliformis (assembly GCA_031772625.1). Classification (NCBI taxonomy): domain Eukaryota; kingdom Viridiplantae; phylum Streptophyta; class Pinopsida; order Pinales; family Pinaceae; genus Pinus; species Pinus tabuliformis. Next base: position 40,990,608 of record CM062809.1, read on the forward strand.
AAATATTTGGACCAAGTCTTGAAGGAGGGGTTGCCCTAGGCCATAAACCAAGCATCACAAATACCAACGGTAATAAATGGTGCTATAACAATCATGTGTAGGTTTTAACCCCATACAGAAATTACCTGCATATGAATTCTAAAACAGAGAAAATAAATAATGCGAGAGCATAACACATAAAACAAATATACACAGAGATTTTCCCCTAGATCCTGAAACCGAGACTACCAGCTTGATTTTTCATTATGTTCCTTTCAGTGTTATAATACATATTTATACATGTTGAAGCATCCAATACCATGGACTGAAAACCATCGTGTCCAATACCATGGGCCGAAAACCATCGCATCCAAAAACATGTGTGAAAATCATGCACAAAACCATAGGTGGGTCTGCCCATCCTAACATAGGATCCAAAACCAAAATTTTGTGGGGTGCTGCCCCGAACCCCATAAAGTGGGTTTAAGAGTACACCTCAAACCCCATGTGGCCTCCCCCCCTCTAACCCCAGGTTAACTACGTGGGCTAGTCCTGGAAAGAATATAACATAACCCAACATTCTCCCACTTGTTGTTTTCTTTCCACAGGGGGACACAAGAGAGCTTAGTCATTTATCTAGCCCTGCAACGCCCATTGTTTCTCTACACCAAGAGGACTTCTCAGAACTCACAAATTCTGTCAATGCATCTGCAGTATTCTTCATTGTGTGCACCTTTACCAGCAACACCTTTTTGTCTTCTATCATATCCCTCACAAAGTGATGCTGGACATCAATGTGCTTTGTCTTTGAATGATATGTAGGGTTCATTGCCAAGAAAATTTCACTTTGGTTGTCACAGTCTATCCTTATAGCTTCCTATACTAACCCCATACTTGAACACAATCTCTACAACCAAACTGCTTCCTTGCTTGCATGAGTGGCTGCCATGTATTCTGCTTGTGTAGTTGATAGTGCCACTACAGATTGTTTCTTACTCATCTAACTAACTGCACCTCAAAATAGGTTAAACACATACCCACTTGTAGATATTATCTAATCTAGATCTCCAGCCCAATCTACATCAACAAAGCCACAAATATCCAACACTCTATCCAATCCTAGTCTCCCTTGGCAGCACAAACCATAATCACTGGTGCCACGTAAATTCCTGAAAAGCCACTTCATTGTTGTCCAATGCTCCTTCCCTGGTTTTGACATAAACTTGCACAATACTTCCATTGCATGTGCAATGTCTGGTCTAGTACAAACCATTGCATACATCAGGCTACCAACTGCACTTGCATATGGAACACGGGACATGTCCTCTTCCTCTTCTTGCTTCTTGGGACACTGTTCAACAGATAACCTCACACCTACAGGAATAGGAACCTTCACCAGTTTACTATCCTGCATATTAAACCTCTACAGTATTGTCTCGACATACTTCCTCTGGTTTAACCAGAGCTTCATCTTTGCCCGATCTCTTTTAATTTTCATGCCTAAAATATATTTTGCAGCACCAAGATCTTTCATGTCGAATTTGGAGGACAATTGGGTCTTCAAATCCTGGATAATTTGTTTGTCATTTCCAACCAGCAACATATCATCCACATACAAGACCAGATAAATAACACGGTCACCAATTAATTTAAAATAAACACAGTGATCTGCTTTGCTTCTAGTGAAGCCAAGTCCCCGTATAAATGTATCAAATTTATGATACCACATCCTTGGTGACTGTTTTAACCCATATAGAGAATTCTTTAACTTGCGTACAAGTTATTTCTTACCCTTCACCGCAAATCCTTCAGGTTGCTTCATGTATATTTCCTCTTCTAGATCCCCGTGAAGAAATGCTATCTTCACATCCATCTTGTCTACCTCAAAATCAAAATTAGAAGCAACAGATAAAAGTAATCTAATAGAAGTTACCTTAGCAACACGAGAAAAAATATCACCAAAATCAATTCCCGGCACCTAGGAACCTTTTGCTACCAATCGAGCTTTGTATTTCTCCACCTTTCCTTTTGCATTTGTCTTCTTCTTGAACACCCATTTGCTACCAATGGGTTTCCTTCTAGCTGGAAACTCCACCAGATCCCAAGCCTCATTTTTGTGCAAAGATGCCATCTCATCAACCGTGGCCTCTTTCCAGAGTTTTCCATCCTCTGAATCCACTGCTTCCTTCAAAGTTCTGGGATCATCATCAGTAACAGACAAAGAAATATTTGAACAGAAAGCAAATGGACTATACCTTTCTGGCTACCTTCTTTCTCGAACTAATCTTATCACAGCTGGAGTTTGTGTCTCTTCATCTTCTGATTCCTACTTTGCTATAGAGTCTGATTCTTCCTCCTTTAGCTCAAACTCTATCTCTCAAGTTCTTTTGGTTGAATTTCATGTTTAATAACATCTTTCACCTCTTTGAACACCACATCTCAGCTGTACACAACCTTCCTTGTGACTGGGTTCCAAAGCTTATAACCATTTAAACCATCCTTATACCCAATAAAGATGCACTTTTCAGATTTACTATCCAACTTGGTTCATTTCTACTATGGGACATGTACGTATGCATCACATCAAAATACCCACAGATGTGAAAGAGAGGGTTTCTTACCAGTCCATACCTCTTGTGGAGTCTTATCCTCCAACACTGATGAAGGTGATCTGTTGACCAGGTAACATGCAATATCCATCGTCTCTGCCCATAATTCCTATCCTAACCCGGCAACACTGAGCATGCTTCTTGCCCTTTCCATCAACGTCTTATTCATTCTTTCTGAAACTCTATTTTGATGAGGTTTATATGGAGTAGTCTTTTGTCATGCTATACCACACTTCTTACATAATTCTTCAAATTTATTGCTGCAAAACTCTCCACCATTATCTGTCCTCGGCACCTTTATCTTCTTTGTTGTCTGATTTTCCATGAGAGCCTTAAATTCTTTAAACTTGTCAAAGACTTCAGATTTATTCTTAAGGAAATATATCCATGTATTCATTGAGAATTCATCTATAAATGATACATAGTACATAGACTTACCCACTGATGGAACCTTCACAGGTCCAAACACATCATTGTGCACAAGCTCTAATATCTATTTTTCCCTCTTACCACCAAAGGGGAAACTCACATGATTTTTCTTCCCATATACACAATTTTCGCAAAAATCAAAATACAAAGAGCTATTACTCATACCTTCTACCATACCTTTACCATGAAGTATTCGAAGGCCCTTCTCTCCAATATGTCCAAGCCTTTGATGTCATAGCATGCTCTTCTCTCCAAAGACCACTAGATTTTCAGCTCCACTTTCAGGAACCACAAAACTGTTGCACCCATCAACAATAGTGCTACCTTGTAGCTTGTACAAAGTTCCAATCCAAACTCCCCACACCAATACTAATGCTCGCCAAACCATCTTGTAGGTATCTTTCTCAAACACTGTCTTTACACCTGCATCATCTAGCTTGCTTACAGAAATCAGATTTCTAGCCAATGAAGGAATATGTAGAACACCTGGAAGTTTTTTAACCCTTCCACCTTGCAACTTCAACTTTAAATTTCCACAACCAATGATTCTAGCCTTCTTATCATCCCCTAAGAAGACATCACCACCATCGTATTTCTCATACTCGCAGAACCACTCTCTATGGGAAGTCAAGTGAAAGGATGCACCTGAGTCAATCAACCATGCCTCATGATCTACATGTGTACTTGAGGAAGCCAAGTACACATCCCCACCTTCATCTGAGGTGGTTTTTGTCTCTACAGAAGTAGCATCATTAGATTCCTTTCCTTTAGTAGGAGCTTTAGATTTACAGTCCCTTTTGAAGTTCCTTTCCTTTCTGCATTTCTAGCACACCACCTTTACAGGTTTTCCTGGAGATTTAGATCTCCCTCTAGATTTATATATCCCACTCGATGGCTTATTTTTGTTTTTGTTCTAGGACCGTCCTCATATAGACAAGGCATCACCATTCTGGCTCTCCAAATTTTTCTGTCTCATCTCCTCCGTCAGCAAGGCTGAGACTATTTCATCAAACTGCAAGGCAATTGCATTACTACCTATTGCAATAACCAGATTATCCCACGAATCTGGTAGAGAACAGAACAAACTGATGCACTTACCTTCATCTGAAATTTTAATATCAACATATTCTATCTGACTTACCATAGTATTAAATGTGTTCAGATGCTCTATCACCGAGTCTCCATCTTTCATCCTCATGTTATACAACTTTTTCAATAAGAACAGTTTATTCACCAGAGACTTAGATTGGTACAAAGTCCCTAACTTGTCCCACAAAGCCTTCGCCATATCTTCCCCTGATACATTTAGCAATAATGAATCTAAGACACACAATTGTATTATGATTTTTGCCTTCCGATCCAAATTCTTCCATTCTTCATTAGATCCCAGATCTACCATGATCCACTGATATTTATCCACCAGCACATCCTCCTTCTTGAGTTTCCACAACTCAAAACTCTGACCATTAAATTTCTCGATCTCTATCTTACCACTACTCGCCATCTTCTTTCACCACTAGAATCGATCTCGCAGATCTCCCACTAAACAGGGTCTACCGTAGGCCCGAGCGAAACCCCTTAGCAACAAAGGCGTCCCCTTGAAGCCATAACAGCTCTGATACCAAATGTAGGTTTTAAACCCGTACAGAAATTACCTGCATACGAATTCTAAAACACAGAAAATAAACAATGCAAGAGCATAACACATATACACAGATATTTTCCCTTGGATCCCAAAACTTGGATTACTAGCTTAATTTTTCATTATGTTCCTTTCAATGTTATAATACATTTTGTACATGCCGAAGCATCCAATACCATGGATTGAAAACCATCGTGTCTAAAAACATGTGCGAAAATCATGCACAAAACCATAGGTGGGTCCACCCATCCTATCATAGGGTCCAAAACCGAAATTATATGCGGCGCTGCCCCGAACCCCATAAAGTGGGGTTATGGGTACACCTCAAACCCCCTATGACCTCCCCCCCAACCCCCGGTTAACTACGTGGGCTAGTCGTAGAAAGAATATAACACAAGCCAACGTCGAGCGGGTGAGGTCAAAAGATGGATAGACAAGATTAATCGCTAGATAGATGGTAAAGAGTAGATCACGGGTAAAAGAAACGTGCAGAAAGGATGAAGCAGGTTTAGAGGGCGGTAAGCTATTTATCGCGCACCATCAAAGCTATAAGTGGTTTTCTAAAAAAAGTCGTGATTAGCATAACTAGGCGAAACATAGCATGGAGAAACCACTCTCATCGCCTGCTCTCAGGCAGATAACTATCAGATAGAAATCCACGTGATATCGCGCGATAGCCATTGGATTAGGCGGGACTGATAAATGATGGAGATTAGCCAAGCTAGTTTGCGATTGGGTGAAGTGATAGTCGTCGGATCAGGTGAGGCAGATCGACGGTGAGGACTTAAAGTTCATAAAGTGAGTGGTGGAATCCACGAGAAGAAAAAGTTGGAGAAAATAGAGAATCATATGGTGATTGTGAAGGTTTATTGGTGATTGGATGACAAAGAAGCAATGGACGAGGAATGTGCTGGAGGCAGTTTCAAATGAAAATGACAGAGAGAACTAGTGATGGTGAACTAGTAACTGCATTAAACAGTGAACTCCATAGCCCGTGCAAGAGCCAGAGATTGTGCTTTTGGGGTTTCTGGAGGGTCTTTTCCTCAAGTCATGGTCCCAGAGGGAGGAGATGAGGCCGAGACATCTGCGCACAACCTGATAGTGATGTTTTTCCTTTAACTAGCCTGTGAACTGAAAGAAGGCAGAAATGAAAGTAAACTGAAGCACAACGTAGATGGACAAAACCAGAAAGCTACTTTAGAAAATAACCAATGAAACAATGAATCTATTTAAGCAAATGAACAAGTAAACCAGAAATATATTTAAGCGGGTTACTAGAACTAGGAACGTACTTAAACAAATGAAAAGAACATAAATCTATGCTAGCTTAAATGCACAGTAAAGAGGAGTTGTGGCTGCTTGGGTCAGGCCCTAACCCAAGAGCTTCAGCCCTTGAAATTAACCTAGAGCTAGCTTAAACAAGACTCATTCTTACTGTAGAAATCATGGATTATAGAGCAAACTATCACAAGTCTTTGGAACTCAGAAATAAAACAAAGTTTTACAATAGAAGTCTGAATCCTAATGAGGTCCTAAGCCTCTCTATTTATACATCTGAAGTCTCTAACAACTTCCTTCCCATTAGGGAGGCTTGGCTCCCAACTTAAGATAAATTGTTTTCTATCCTTTTCACATGCTCGGCTATCTTCTAGTCTTCAAAGTGATGGTTGTGTGCACTCTGAGCTGATGGTGGAATATCTGAATGGAGGGGTAGTAAATGAGGAGGATTTGCCTCCTATAGTTACTCTCCCTTTTACCATTCTATTTTTACCCAAGGTCTTTGCCATAGTTCCTTGCATTCATCCCTTATTCCTGCATAACATGCACATTAGACCACAAAGTCAAATATCCAACTCTAACTCATGTCATAAACAAAATATAATTGAAAGTATGCAATAAGTTGTGAGAATAGTTGGCTTGACTAATATAGGAGGTGAATTAAGGCCAATTAAGGCCCATATAATTACTCAATAATGAGGCTCATCAAGAGGGTTAGTTTCAGTTGTGACAGATCCACCCTCGTTGATTAGGCCTAACCAATTTTAGTGTTGGAACTATCTACCCTAGTTGATCAAAAGGAAGAATTGTTAAAGAGTGTAACTTGTTTCAGTATCCATAATTGAGATTTGATTCCTGCCATGATACAATTCTTATGTATCTACCAAAAGAAGAAAAAGATGATGTAGAAAACATAAGAAAAATTATTTGTAAGGCATGGGTTTCATGCTCAAGTTATTTTTCATGTCAAGCATCCATCGAATACTCCTAGGGTTTGTCATGAGTTAAGAGTCCTTGTCATATTATAAATAGACCCTTCCAGGTAATTTTATTAAGAAAAGGAAAAATTGTTTTGTATTTGGAAATTTCTAGAAGGCTCCTAATACCAAGTCTTTCAGCCAAAAGTTGGCCTTGTAAGGGTATTGAAGCCCTAAGAAATACTATATAATGGAGAGCTTCAACCTTATTTGTTGATATAAAAATAATTCGCATATTTTATTCAATATGCAATTGATAAGAAGTGGAAAAGGTCTAGAATACAAGGGAGAAGACTAGAAAAGAAGGAGGAAGCCCTCAAAAGAGTGCAAAGACCTTGTTAACAGTGCTGGATGCCACCAACATGTAAGGGGATCTCCTTGATGTGAAGTATCAACTATACTTAACATTATTTGGTGTAGGAGTCCCATCCGGCTTTATGGTCTGGCCACCATTGGAAAGGTTTTATATATGTGCCTTGGTTACAAAAAATGCACAAGAGATCACAACACCTCTTTGGGGTAGCAAGTATGTAAGCTTTATGAGACAACAAATGTACGATGCATGGGAAACTTCCACATATCACAAAGGAGAACAAGCCTCTGGTTAGGAGAGTAATAGTACTATCGTAAAGGGGGACCTGAGAATGAAGAGAAAGGGTTGTTGATTACCTATAGATTAGTCCATGTAATAAACAAAAATCATGAAAATATAAAAGTTCCTATTCAATAATAATGATATCTAAGTAATGAAATAGTTCATTAGCCTTTTTATGTAATTACCATATACCATAAACATAACAAGAAATGTCCTACTACATCCATGATACATGTATGCAGAAGTATCGACTCATAGAGATTATGATTATGAATGGAAGATCCCCAGTACACTGTTGCATAAATGAAATACTACATCCAATAGTGGAACATGAAGCCACAACTTGCTTCTCCAAAGAATGATAGATCTCCTTTGTATTACAAGAGAAGACAAGGAAAGAATCCAAGAATCCAAGCCCTTAGCTTGAGTTATGAAGAGCTATATATAATAACTGACGATGACATTTGGGCTTCCTCATGACCCTTCAAGTCTTATGACCTTTAATATACATAAATATTTACATTCCATATGTCCCTATTCACATTCCACATGTGTGCCTTGTACTACATTACATACAAATTATTAGAAAATAAAAATTACATATGAGATAATGCCTATGTGAGACAAAATTGATAATAGGATGAAGTCTTATCAAATTATCAAGTCATTTTCTTTCTCATGGAGCTCATTGGTGATGTATGTGTGCCATCCTCTAAAATATATAAAGAGGACTTTGACCTAAACTGGCAAGTATTATGCATACCACCTCTTCACCTCTAGTTCCTCTATCAATATGGTCTTGGAGATTGACTGGTGCAATGGCATATTTTAAATAATGTCTTTGGTGATCTTTAAGCCTTCCTATTCTGATGCTTTCTCGATTTGTTCATTGTACTGCCTGATCTCCTTGAAGATGATTTTCTTGCCCCTTATTTCTTCGAGGATCCCCCTAAAGGCATCCCATTTTTCTGTGCTAGAGACTCAAAACCATCATGTGTATGACTATATGTGGAAATAGTGTTAGTCACCTATTCTCCAAGATAATTATAATTCTAATTGTGGAGTCTCAGCTGCACCTATCCAATTATAGTGGTAGTCCTATCCTTTCTCCCCAACTGTGCCACAACATTTATATATTTAGCAACCCATTCCCAAAGTTGATCAACTCATTCTATTTCCACTTTCAGGAGCTTCAACATTTCTTACGTTGTCTTCTAAATGCCAATGAGAGGAGTGACCACTTGTTATAGGAGTATCATCTCATCATATAACCATACCATGGTGTCCTCCATTAGCCTCATTTCCTCCTGCATGGTTGACTTCCATTCTACTATATTAAATCTATGTGAAGATAACTGTTGATTTTCCATAGTAAGGTGTTCTGTCTGTTGCTTCACTACAACTAACTATCTTCTTTATATAGAATTCTCATTCAATAGCCATCTAGAGTTGTCCTACACTGTTGAAGCAAAATAAACATTTTCTGCCACGATTTCCCGGGGAGTCAATTTGGTATTGGCAGTTATCAAATTCTTAATAGATACTGACATTGAGTTCTGAGGATCATTTGGGAAATATTTATGCTTTTGCTACATGATCCTCTTCTTGAGTTGATCAAACATGACATTTATACATGTATTTTGAAAGCATTAGAATTTGAAATTGGACCTTTCTATCAAGAAAATATTTTCATTAACAGAATGTACTTTCCTACCTGAAACGTTGTAGATATCCAAGAAAAACTTGAAAAGCATAAGAGAACTTAGCATAATGTACTTTCTTTCCTTCCTTAACATTATTAAAGAGTTGAGGTTCCCCAAGTCATCAAGTAACTTTCGAAGGAAATGACAGTTAGTAACAGTCCAATTCACAACTGAAGATGTGTCGCAAATACGAGGGGGCATCTCCTCCAAATCATAAAAGTGCTCTAGGTTAAAATCTAGAATTATTGGAAGCTTAATGCTCGACTGAGTGTTATTGAACCCAGACATTTTTCCAATCTTCACTAAAAGCTTAAAGATATGTTCTCTAAGTTCTACATGACTTTACTATGCTCTTGAAGTGGGGCACATGTAGCCTCTCCAAGTGAATAATCTTAAACTAAGTGAAGATAAGGCCGATAGATCATTTAGTCTGGATCTCTTTAATCCATAATTTAATACTATGTCTCTCTTGAACCCATAATTGAATACTATTAGGACTTTCAAATTTTTCATGGAACTCAAAAATGTTGGAAGAAAGTATTTGCTTCCAGAAAAGAATAAAACTAAAGCCTCTGCTTGAGGACAATTGATGTCACACCACTAATACTTCTCCATGGAATCTATATAGGTAAACCACAAATGCAGAATTCCATTAGAATATTGTGTTTATTGAATACACAAATGCAATCAATGCATTTCTTTAAAATATCTTTTGAAATCAAAATTACCGAAATTACATATCAATAACCTAGTGGGTGTAGGATAAAATCCACCCATGTCATCCAAAGAAAGCATAAGAAAAAACTTGATACTATATATAAAACCAAGAAAAATTCAATTTCATCACTTCTAGGGACCTTGTAACCACCTTGACAATACACAAGTATGTTCCTATTTGCAGTTAGAAAGGTTACCCAAATTACAATCTGTTTACTCCTGACTATGTTGGAAAGTTATAGAAGGATGACTAGTGCAATCAATCCATTCCTTTTAGCCCTGGATTTGTTTCAGTTTAAAACAAAAGTATACAAATATACTTGTCCAATATCTATGCTTTAACCATTCACCTTAAGATGTTTTTACAATATAATTTCATAAGTCTATTGAATATCTTCATTATCATAAAAACCAACCCATATCCATCTTAACTTCACATCTACCACTCTTAGGGGTATGAAATCTATTTATCCCTCTGAACACTTGGTAGACCTAGAATTAAGATGGATCTAAGATGATAGAATTTCCCCTTTAAATAGTCTATGCTCACATGAATACCATGGTATTACCATGGGTCAATACCATGGGTTATCATAAACCTGGAGCTCAAAAATTACTATTAGTAATTCATAAAAATTAATAAAACTAATAGTTGATTTTTATTTTATTTTTTATTTTAAAAAGCAAGCTAAGAATGTTTAACACATAAAATTATCAACAACCCTTTTTACTCTTGATACCACCAAGCCCCAAGAGGATCAAAAATTTTTTCACTCTATGCTAGTTTGCATATCATGACATTTGATACCTCTCGGGGTTAGTAGATCCAGAGTAAAGATGCATCTATGTTGGTTTAATTCCCCCATTTAAATAGGCTACATTCCAGGTGAATAACATGGGTCAATACCATGTGCCATTTTGGTGAATACCATGGGTCAATACCATGTGCCATTTTTATTTTTATTAATACTAATATTAGGGTTAATAATGTTTTTTTGCACGGTATTAATAATAATCTAGCCAATGGTATTTGTCCCATAGTATTTTGCCCATAGGTTTCACCTAAATATAACGCATTTTTTTAGTGTTTGTAAATATAAGGTGACTTATGGAGTAAATATAAAAAAATGTTTTATTTGTTTACCATACCTCTTGTTTATTTATATTTTTATTAATTTACCATACCTCTTTTACAAATATGGTATTTGGCCCATCGGATTCACTTAAATAAAACCTCTTTTTTGAGCTGTTAGAGCCTAGATTTACCTCAGGCTGAAAAGGTAAGATTCTAGGTCCACATCAAACCACGCTCAGCCTCGTAGCTAGCCCTACGAGGACAGGAGAGGGCTCTCTCCGGGTCAAGCTCAGCAAAAGATAATCAATGGGGCTTGAGATGACTGAAATAAAAAATAATTTTAGGCTAGGTATGAAGTGAAAAGATTTGATTTGATTTTTTTTGGGAGTTGTGTTGGAATCAAGGGAAAGGCAAATTTGGTTCTGGGGATGAGGCTAAATTTTCACAGAGTTTCCAGTTGGGGAAAGGTAGGCTAGATTTTTGATGCTTTAGATTAAATGAATGGATAGAAAAGACCGCTGAGGAGCTGAAGAGGGCAAGAGGGTACCAAGAATCCTCTTCAAACTGGAGAAAACATTGAAAACTAAACAAAATTTAAGGCAAAGCACAAAAAACTCATGAATTCTACCTTTGTCACTCAATTTGTTTAATTTCAGAAGAAAAGAGAAGGGAAATGGCATACATAAAACATCAATGAACTTATGATTACATGAAGAAACACACCATCAAAACACAGAGCCACAAGGATCCCAACAAGTGCTGCAAAACCCTGGTCTTTCCTTTGCCAAAAATGCAGAAATCAGATGTACAATGGAATGCCAAGCAATCCCAAGTGTCCAACCATGCTAATGACTAAAAAACAACATAATATAGACAAAAATAGCTCATCCTTGCCTCTAGGGGTCGAGCTCATGAGTTTAGGAGCTGATCCAACTGATTCTAAACTGAGAACTAGAAACTAGGCAAGATAACAACATGCCTCTAAAAACAAGGGAACTGATTCATTCAGTTTGAAACAACCTCTAAACTGATGAATCTACCTCTACAAGTGAAAATCAAACATATTTACATCATAATCCATCAATTTTCATCAAATTACATCATAAATTTGCCATTAGGAAAGTGAAAAAATCAAACTAGGCGAAACTGGGTGAAAAACAGAGCAAAACATGGTCAAACTGGCAATTTTTCCTCTATACGTAGTCCCTGATTCTCTATGCATAGTGCCTGTTTGGACCCACATTTGGAGGCCTTCTCGATGTTTGAATGAGCTCCAGGTGTGCTCTCTAGAAAGGTCTACCTGTCTACTTTCCAGCTTATGTGGAATTTTTCAATTTGGCCTCCATTTGCACCTCCAAAAGTCCATTTTCGTTAGAATAGGGGCAGTGAGGTCATTTTTGAGTGTTTTTTGACCTTTTGAGGGCCCAAAACCTGCCCAAATTTCTTGGCCACAGGTAGAAAAGTGTAATTTTGCATTCCAAATACAAAAATGCAAAGTTTTTGTGATTTAGAGCCCCCTAGCAAGAGTGAGCGCCACGTGGCGTGGCACATAGGGAGGAAAACTCTGTTTTTTGTGCCAAAAAATTTCAAAAATAAAAAAATTGCTCCAAATTTCTTGAAATTTGGGCTGAGTCATCTTTACCAAGTGTTGTGATGGGCCAAGGAAGCCTCAGCCAAGATTTTAAGTCCTTCATCCTCTTTTTGCCTCTTTGATTCTCTCTTTAGCTTTGCTTTCAAATTCCTGATTCTTGCTTGGCACACCCAGTTTCAGGACAAGTAATGATATGACAAGTTTCTAAGCATATTCTTCTCATTTATTGCCTTCTCCAGTTTCCTCTCCAAGTGGATATTGACTCTCTCGAGCCATGACTGCCTATCGGCATTGATCTCTTGCTCCAAGGAAGTGAATTCCATCCTCCTCCTTCGGGCACTTTGGTGGTTTTGCCGAATGTTCTGTAACTCCATCACCACATGTTGATCCTCAAGCTGCTTGTTCCTCTGCTCCAAATATTGTATGGTCCAATGGGCTCTATCCAAGTTGGTGGATAAGGCATCAATGTCCGCCTGCTGCTCCTGAATGATCTCTCTAAGTTTTGCACTCGGTGGACCCATGTCAATATCATCGCCCTCAATGAGGATGAAATCAGTCTCTCGCTCACCTGATGGTCCTTCCTCCTACAGAGGCCTCTTGCCTCAGTCCTAAACCTGCTATGTTGATGGAGGAAGCGAGGCCCCTTCCACCCCGGGTGGAGATAACACTCGCTTCACTACTGCAAACAATCGTCTAGTGCCTCTATGATAAGAGATGAACACCGACACACTACCGGTGTCATGGCCCTCATACTGATGAGAAGGTCCACCTGTCTCATGCTTAACCTCTGATGGTCCCTGTGAAGCTCTAAAAAAATCACGTGAGATGAAGTCATCCCAAGTGGTGCCCTGTAATCCAAGCTGATGAACGACCACAATCTTGATGAGAGCAAAATGATAAACATTGTTAATCTACTGCTGAGGGGTCTTTTGCTGCACAAGTCTGGTCATCCTTTCTATGTTTCGGCATATGAAATAAGGAATGTTCATCATCCGTAACCAAGTGAAATGCATCAGCAACCTGATGTGATAAGCATACAAGCGGGAGAACCGACCCTCACAGGTGAAATACTTCATGATGAGTTTCATTAAAGGAGCATACTCATCCTTGAGAAACTGAAAAGGAAACACTCTCCTAAGTTGCCTTAGAAAACCAGGTTTGATCTATGGTTCATAGTGTTGCCAGTCAATTTTATAACTCTTATTCCATGGTTCTCCAATGTTTGGTATGTCGGTTGCCAATGAAATGGTTTCTGGTGTTAATGTGAAAGTAACACCAGAAAGAATGGCTTGATCATCATGCAAATGCAACACAAATAAGTGGGCCAACTCACGATGATATTGAATATGAGCAACCTTTTGGCAAAATTCATAGCATGATTGATGCTGGAAACAAAACATGGCAAGAGGACAGGCCTGCAACTTGGTAAGAGTGGTGGGTTCTTCTCTGATATGTCTGCCACCTCTATGATGCCTCCGGGGTGCATGTCCCTTCGTGGGTGAATCACTTTGGGTCTCCTCTTCATAATCATATGAAGCATCTGATTCCATAACTGCTGGTGAACAAACTGCCTTGAAGAAATAGGTGCTGATATGTCAAACTGTGTTTGGACTGCCTTTGAAGATTGTTTGACCTCTGCTACCAAGGGAAAACAGTGAAACAAGGGATTGTTAGGAGAGGGAAAAATAATGGGAAATTTGGGATTGTTGGGACAGAGTTAGCTAGGGAAAAAAGGGCTATTATGGGTTTTTGTATAGGATTTTATAATAGGAAAATTGAGAAAGGGAACTTGGGATAGGGGATTAGTGAATTTAGGGGGTAGGGGAACTTAGGGAACAATGAAACAGGGAAAAATGGGGTAAGGGAATGATGGAGGGAAGATGAATTGGTAGCAAAATAGATTTTCAAAACCCTAGGCAACAATTTTTGTTTGAGGAATTTGAAATGATAGGGTTTGATTGTTTTTAAACACTCACCACATCAACCATCATAACATCAACACCAAACTTGGATAAACAGCAGAGGTGAAGCTCAACCTACATGGAACAAGGTGAACTCATGTGATTTTGGTGATTGGAGGTCGTTTTGGTGATTTTCGGTCCTCTGACTGTATGCACCGCGCAGCAGACCCAGTGTGCCACGCCCCTATGAAAAAATACACTATGTTCTGAAGCCCAGTGCGCCATGCCTCACCAGTGTGCCATGCCTCCTGCTCAGTGCGTCGCGCCAGTCTTCTTACAAAGATTTTCACCCAATGCTTATACTCACTCACCCAATTTGCTCTATCTTTCTTCTCTTTTGCAAATGAGCTTATCACATGAAGGAATCACTTATAAACAAAGAACTTTTGAAATCTTGGCTTATGAAACCCACTTTTATGATGTTTTGTATTTGACTTCATTTTACAAACTCTGTTTTTGGACAATTTTCACTACTTTTTCACTTTGTGATGAATTTAATGACCTGAGCTTGCTTGTTTTTGCAGGTGTTGGAGCTTCTAGGCTAAGGAAAGAAACTAGGGTGTAGATGAACGAATTTACAATGAGGAAAACAAAAACTTTCATGATTTTGTACAATAAATGCTAAATACTCTATTTTAAACACATTTGCGAACACCTGGCGATGAAATTTATTGATGTTGAAACATCCTCATGGCCTGCTAGCAATTATTGAACACTCTGACACATTTTTTGACCAAACCCTAATAAAACCCTAGACCTAAGTGACCATGAAACCCTAAAGACAACTTTTGCAATTTTCAAGATAAAAAGACTGTATATGCTTTTTTTTTAAATGAACAGACATGAGCCAGCAGGTAGATAACATGAGGGGAATAAGTGACAAGGCCCTTCCGTTAGATTATGACATGCCCCTAATGGAATGCAGATGAATGAACTGTATGAGACACCTAAAAAATGAAATGCAATAAGAGAAATTATCTCTGACGAAGGGATGTAAAGACCGACTCTAACATTGGCTCCAATGGGGATTGTAGCTCTTGGGAGGTGCCAAGAATGGTAGATCTCTAGGAGAGATAGACGTGCCTTCATCCATTGGGCTATGGAGTCCATTATTTCAGTAAATTAACACAAGACATTAACACAAGACTCTTGACTCATTCATTGACTGAAAATTTGACTCAAACTGACTCAATTTTGAAACTAAAATGACTGAAAAAACTGACTCAATGCAAAAAGAAATGACTCATGACTGACTTAACTAAAACAAGAACTTACAAAGCTTGTTTAATGGTAGTTGTCCATCAAGATTCAAGGGTTTCAAATCATGATGACAACCAACTGCCTGCTGATCAAATATGTAAAATCATGTGTAGTGTGCCTTCCAATGTAACCAATTAAGCAGATGCCTCCTTGATTGATTCTCCTGATCAGATCTTTTGGTCAACAATAAATACTGGTAACTGGGCATCCAAAAACATAATTGACCATGATCTCCTTCATCACTGAATACTGCGATAATCACCTTCACTACTAACTGCAACAGATTTTCCATTGGATCCTAAAAAACACAAAGATTTACCTCCTGCTGAAGAAACAAGGTGTCTTTTTCTTTTGATTCTGATCTTCCTTCATAATGTACTTTAGTAAAAGTATGTTCCTCAAATAATTCTAAACAAGTAGATGAGCAAATCTCCTCTTGGAAAACCATTTCAAAACATGAGACATATGAAGAAGAATCTAAAAGGCAGTGTTGAATGTTCTGATCTTCTGTAGTTTGAATATTATTTTGATCATCTTCATATGATATAATAGCTAGATTGTCATGTTTCTCATTACATTCATCAATCATAAGAAAAGAAACTTCAGATGATTCTTGATACTCAAATATGACATTTCTATCATCTACCAATGATTCATCCAAGGAAACTTTTTCACTTACTTGAGCGAAGATCTCCTCTTGTTTTTCATAGAGGGAATGAACTACCTCCTCGTGAAGATCTAGTTCCAGTGGGATGAGAGCATTTAGGTTTGTAACTCTGTTTTCTTCATTTGAGGTAGCCTCAACAATGCAACTCTATTTTATGAGATCCAGAACAACATGTTTTTCCTCATCACAATATGTCTCTCGGTCTGATTTATCATCATCATTATCTGAGATTGGAACATCATTTTCCTGCTTATCATCTTTTATTTCAACCAGATATGAAATAAAACTTCTTCTCTCATCATTTTCAGCAATATGGAAATCTTCAACCTGTTGATCTTGATAAGTATCCTCTAAGATTTCTGTATGCTGCTGAAACAAATTTTCATACAATGCTTCCATGATTTCTCCGTCCATCAATTCATTATCTCCGTAAAAATTCTCAATATCTTCAATGAAACTACTAAAATGTTCACAACAATTATACACTAATATTAAGGATGGACAAGATTATTTATACCTTTCAAAGAATATTGTATGAAAATCCTTTAGACAATAAATAGAAGTAGGTGGCAAAATTTCATACCAAGATCGGGCTTCATCTTCCAGAGTAGCCATAAACATTTTTATCAAACAGTCTTAGGGAAAATTGATCTTTAATTTATGCACATGAATGTGAAATTTCACCAAATGAAGAGCAGTGTCATTACCTTCCACATTTCTGAACATAGGCAAATTCTGAAGCCAATCCACCTTGAGAATTTTATTTGGAAAACCTGGGATGTGATCTCAGCTCATGAGAGTGTATCTTCTTGCAACCCATTCTATCTTGAAAATATTAAAGCTACTAATCTTCATACAGTGGAGTCACCAGGTGAATGATTGATTTCTAGATTTTTCAGTGAATGGAGTCTCCAGGTGAATGATTTTAGCCTTGTGGTGTCTGATCGTTGTTCACCATCAACCATCAGATCTAACTTGATACATGTATTGGGGCAATTTACAAGTCAAGTGTCATGATTACAAGCTAGACCGGAGATTGACTGAAGTAGTGTTTATCTACTTCCGCTAATGCAAAGCAAAAGTGTTTCAAAGGCTACTTGGCATAACTTCAGGCTCCGTTTGTAGCTTATAAAACAAATGAAATCAACAAGCAAACCATTTTCTTCCACAGTATGGTTGCCACTATGTTAGAGCCTAGATTTACTTCAGGCTGAAAAGGTAAGATTCTAGGTCCACATTAAACCACGCTCAGCCTCATAGCTATCCCTACGAGGATAGGAGAGGGCTCTCTCTGGGTCAATCTCAACAAAAGATAATTGATGGGGCTTGAGATGACTGAAATACAAACTAATTTTAGGCTAGGTATGAAGTGCAAAGATTTGATTTGATTTTTTTTTGAGTTGTGTTGGAATCAAGGGAAAGGCAAATTTGGGTCCGGGGATGAGGCCAAATTTTCACAGAGTTTCCAGTTCGGGCAAGGTAGGTAGTAGTTTTGATGCTTTAGATTAAATGAATGGATGGAAAAGACCACTGAGGAGCCGAAGAGGACAAGAGGGTACCAAGAATCCTCTTCAAACTGGAGAAAACATTGAAAACTAAACAAAATTTAAGGAAGAGCACAACAAACTCATGAATTCTACCTTTGTCACTCAATTTGTTTAATTTCAGAAGCAAAGAGAAGGGAATTGCCATACATAAAACATCAATGAACTTATGATTACATGAAGAAATACACCATCAAAACACGGAGCCACAAGGATCCAAACAAGTGCTACAAAACCCTGGTCTTTCCTTTGCCAAAAATGTAGAAATCAAATGTACAATGGAATGCCAGGCAATCCCAAATGTCCAACAATGCTAATGACTGAAAAAAAACATAATATAGAAAAAAATAGCTCATCCTTGCCTCTATGGGTCGAGCTCATGAGTTTAGGAGCTGATACAACTGATTCTAAAATGAGAACTAGAAACTAGGCAAGATAAAAACATGCCTCTAAAAACAAGGGAACTGATTCATTCAGTTTGAAACAACCTCTAAACTGATGAATCTACCTCTACAGGTGAAAATCAAACATATTTACATCATAATCCATCAATTTTCATCAAATTACATCATAAATTTTCCATTAGGAAAGTGAAAAAGTCAAACTAGGTGAAATTGGGCGAAAAACAGAGCAAAACTTGGTCAAACTGGCAATTTTTCCTCTATGCGTAGCGCCTGATTCTCTATGCATAGTGCCGGTTTGGACCCACTTTTAGAGACCTTCTCGATGTCTGAATGAGCTCTAGGTGTGCTTTCTAGAAAGGTCCACCTGTCTACTTTCCAACCCAGGTGGAATTTTTTAATTTGGCCTCCATTTTCCCCTCCAAAAGTCCATTTTCCCAACACTGCTTCCTGTGTGTCAGAATAGGGGTAGTGAGGTCATTTTTGAGTGTTTTTTGACCTTTTGAGGGCTCAAAACCTACCCAAATTTCTTGGCCATAGGTAGACAAGTGTAATTTTTCATGCCAAATCCAAAATGCAAAGTTTTTGTTATTTAGAGCCCCCTAGCAAAAGAGAGCGCCACGTGGCGCGGCACATAGGGAGGAAAGCTTTGTTTTTGTGCCAAAAATTTTCAAAAATACAAAAATTTCTCCAAACTTCTTGAAATTTGGGTCAAGTCATCTTTAGCAAGTGATGTGATGGGCCAAGGAAGCCTCAGCCAAGATTTGAAGTCCTTCATCCTCTTTTTGCCCCTTTGATGCTCTCTTTAGCTTGCTTTCAAATTCCTGATTCTTGTGTGGCACACCAAGTTTCGGGACAAGTAATGATATGGAAAGTTTCTAAACATATTCTTCTCATTTATTTCCTTCTATAGCTTCCTCTCCAAGTGGATATTGACTCTCTCAAGCCATTACTCCATATCGGCATTGATCTCTTTCTCCAAGGAAGTGAATTCCATCCTCCTCCTTTGGGCACTTTGGCGGTTTTGCCGAATGTTCTGTAACTCCATCACTACTTGCTAATCCTCAAGCTGCTTGTTCCTCTACTCCAAATACTGTCTAGTCCACTGGGCTCTATCCAAGTTGGTGGACAAGGCATCAATGTCCGCCTGCTGCTCCTCAATGATCTCTTTAAGTTTTGCACTCTGTGGACCCATGTCAGTATCATCACCCTCAATGAGGATGAAATCAATCTCTCGCTCACCTGATGGTCCTTCCTCCTATAGAGGCCTCTTGTCTCAGTCCTGAACCTGCTATGCTAATGGAGGAAGCGAGGCCCCTTCCACCCTAGGTGGAGATAACACTCGCTTCACTACTGCAAACAATCATCTAGTGCCTCTCTGATAAGAGATGAACACCGTCACACTAGCGGTGTCATGGCCCTCATACTGATGAGAAGGTCCACCTGTCTCATTCTTAACCTCTGATGGTCCCTATGAAGCTCTAAAAAACTCACGTGAGATGAAGTCATCCCATGTGATGCCCTGTAATCCAAGTTGATGAACAACCACAATCTTGATGAGAGAAAAATGATAAACATTGTTAAGCTGTTGTTAAGGTGTCTTGTGTTACACAAGGGTGGTCATCCTTTCTATGTTTCGACATATGAAATAAGGAATGTTCATTATCCGTACCTGAATGAAATGCATCAGCAGCCTGATGTGATAAGCATACAAGCGGGAGAACCGGCCCTCACAGGTGAAATACTTCATGATGAGTTTCATTAAAGGAGTATACTCATCCTTGAGAAACCGAAAAGGAAACACTCTCCTAAGCTGCCTTAGAAAACCAGGTTTGATATATGGTTCATAGTGTTGTCGGTCAATTTTCTGTCTCTTATTCCATGGTTCTCCGATGTTTGGTATGCCGGTTGCCAATGAAATAGTTTCAGGTGTTAATGTGAAAGTAACACCAGAAAGAGTGGCTTGATCACCATGCAAATGCAACACAAATAAGCGGGCCAACTCACGATGATACGGAATATGAGAAGCCTTCTCGCAAAATTCATAGCATGACTGATGCTAGAAACAAAACATGGCAAGAGGACAGGTCTGCAACTCGATAAGAGTGGTGGGTTCTTCTCTGATATGTCTGCCACCTCTATGATGCCTCTGGGGTACATGTTCCTCCGTGGGTGAATCACTTTCGGTCTCCTCTTCATAATAATATGAAGGATCTGATGCCATAACTGCTAGTGAACAAACTGCCTTGAAGAAATGGGTGCTGATATGTCAAACTGTGTTTGGACTGCCTTTGAAGATTGTTTGACCTCTGCTACCAAGGGAAAACAGTGAAACAAGGGACTGTTAGGAGAGGGAAAAGTAATGGGAAATTTGGGATTATTGGGACAGAGTTAGCTAGGGAAAAAAGGGTTGTTATGGGTTTCTGTATAGGATTTTATAATAGGAAAATTGGGAAAGGGAACTTGGGATAGGGTATTAGTGAATTTAGGGGGTAGGGGAACTTAGGGAACCATGAAATAGGGAAAAATGGGGTAAGGGAATGATGGAGGGAAGATGAATTGGTAGCAAAATAGATTTTCAAAACCCTAGGCAACAATTTTTGTTTGAGGAATTTGGAATGATAGGGTTTGATTGTTTTTAAACACTCACCACATCAACCATCATAACATCAATACCAAACTTGGATAAACAATAGAGGTAAAGCTCAACCTACTTGAAACAAGGTGAACTCGTGCAATTTTCGCGATTGGAGGTCGCTCTAGTGATTTTTGGGTCCTCTGACTGTATGCGCCGCGGCATACCCAATGTGCCGCGCCCAACCAATGCATCGCGCCCGTGCAAAAATACACTGTGTTCTGAAGCCCAGTGCACCGCGCCTCACCAGTGCGTTGCGCCTCCTACTCAGTGCGCCGCGCTTGTCTTCTTACAAAGATTTTCACCCAATGCTTACACTCACTCACCCAATTTGCTCTATCTTGCTTCTCTTTTGCAAATGAGCTTATCACATGAAGGAATCACTTATGAACAAAGAGCTTTTGAAATCTTGGCTTATGAAACCCACTTTTATGATGTTTTGCATTTGACTTCATTTTACAAACTCTGTTTTTGGACATTTTTCACTGCTTTTTCACTTTGTGATGAATTTAATGACTTGAGCTTGCTTGTTTTTGCAGGTGTTGGAGCTTCTAGGCTAACGAAAGAAACCAGGGTGCATATGAATGAATTTACAATGATGAAAACAAAAAAATTTATGATTTTTTACAATAAATGCTAAATACTCTGTTTTTTCCTCAAAACAGAGTTTTGAGGAAAAACAAATTTGCGAACACTTGGCGATGAAATTTATTGACGTTGAAACATCCTCATTGCCTGCTAGCAATTATTGAACACTCTGACACATTTTTTGACCAAACCCTAATAAAACCCTAGACCTAAGTGACCATGAAACCATAAAGACAACTTTTGCAATTTTCAAGATAAAAAGACTGTATATGTTTTTTTTTAAATGAACACACATGAGCCAACAGGTAGATAACATGAGGGGAATAAGTGACAAGGCCCTTCTGTCAGATTATGACATGCCCCTAATGGAATGCAGATGAATGAACTGTATGAGACACCTAAAAAATGAAATGCAATAAGGGAAATGATCTCTGACGGAGGGATGTAAAGACTGACTCTAACATGAGCCTTCATAAATAGAACGAGGGTTATGGACTAAATATAAAAAGATGTTTTATTTATTTACCATAAGTCTAGTTTATTTATATTTTTATTTATTTACCATACCTTTTGAGTAAGTATAAAAAGAAGTTTTATTTATTTACCATACCTCTCATTTATTTATGTTTTCATTAATCTACCATACCTATTTTATAAATATGGTATTTGGCCCATAGGATTCACTTAAATAAAACCTATTCCTGAAAATTAGGGCAAATGGAAGGTTGTAACTCCTAATTTCAAGGGCTAAATTTACCTTTTTTACACTCTCCTTTAAAATAAGGTGGGCTATTTGAGGTGATTTGTAAAATGTACTATGATACAAAATATTCGCCCACTAAAAATTTAAAACCCCTTAATTTCGCCAAAGGGCGAACATTTGCCCCTAAAATTTTCCATGGACATCTTGGTTGTGTTCTAGAAGTACTGTGTATATTGGATAGTTTAGGGAAGCAGCTGAGTGTGTTCTCATTCCAGTTATTGATACCCACTGCAAATGGGGATGTCCTGTAGTTCCTTGTCAGTTGGGTATTCCTAGAAATTCTTGTTGTTGGGGCTTGGGGCTTTGTTTGAAGTGAATGAAAAGGAAAAACACATGGAATTTGAAAGGAAATTATGGAAAGGGATTTTATTTCCTTAGTTAGACTGGTATGAACTTTGCAAGGAATCTGAAGGATATTTAATCAACTAATAAAACATTAATAAAATAAACAATAGACATATACACAAATCAGACATGGAAAAAAAGGCCTGAGAGCCTCACTATATTATATTCCTCACACTCTCAATGTTGTCTGCAAATAATGATAATAGTACAAATAAATACATGAGGAAGTTTGTCTCAAGATAGTATGTCTATCTTGGACACTATGGTTGATCAAATCTCTCAACCAAACACTATTCTAGGAGCCTAATTAGTTGGAGAGAATCTCTCAACCAACTATGCCTAAACTCACTCCTAACCATGAGGAACAAACTCAATCTAGAAAGGTAGGATTAAATCTAACTTTCTTGATTTTAATTAATATAATTATTTTCGACTTATAATTGTTTTCATCACATGAGAGTTTGGCTAACATCCCCCCCCCCTCAATTATAAGTCCAAAATAAGAACTAGGAACCATCTTCCAAGTTCTCATGCTGAAACTGTTAATCCTCAAAAACACTGCCTGAAAAATCGCTAAAGCTGGATGTTGAAAAACTTAAATCTAAAGATAAAATGATGTCAACTGTAAGTTGAGTCATCTCTAAAATTTTGCTTGACAACTCCATCATGATGCCAAGCCTGCCAAAAGGATCCGTCAATCCTTTTCTTGCAATCAA